>JAHWFP010057820.1:16994-31637 GCA_023313725.1 Lithobius niger
AAAAAAAACCCTCGAGATAATCGATTTTCCAATGAAAAATGTCCAATTTTGCGAAGATTTTTTCTCCTTGAGGTGAGGGATTTGCAGAGGGAAGAATGCTTTGAAGAAGAGGTGGTGAGCAGATATCAAGGGCGATTATACTACGAGACTTTTCGTGATCAATAGCACGTGGTGTGAGTGATGGCATTATGTGTGCCCTGTGAGTTAATCGGGGATATTGTTAATCGGTGAGTGAGCTGTCGAATGGTTGGGTTTGAAGGTTTAAATTTTCTATATCCAGGGTTTAAAACATCGCTAACGATACTGGGAAGGATGGGTGATGGAGTTTCCTTAGATGTGCGAGTATTTTGGTGTAAATAGTGAACACCAGATTGTACCCAAGGATTACTTGAATGGCAAATTATCACAGGATTGCCTGATAATATTAATTATAGGATTGCCTAAATCGCCACGCGAAGATTGTGTAGTATACTTTGGAAATACTGGATTACTAATACCGGAATACTGGATTAGTAGAAGTATTCCGCGTAGTAATCCAGTAATCCGAAGTAATCCATGTATTAATCTACAATCCAAAGTATTCCTTCTAATCACAAGGAATACTTTGGATTATGGACTAATTCATGGATTACTTCGGATTACTGGATTGCTACACGGAATAATTTGGAATAAAGGATTGCTACACGGAATATTTCAGACTACCGCCTGAATACCAATGATTTTCTGAGATTCCTGCATATTGGATTACTGAAAATGCCACGGATTATGGAAGATTACCACGGAATACCATCAAATTACTAAGATTACCCGATGATTACCAGGAAGTATTGCGGATTACTCATTGATTAACAAGCATTTGTGCATTACCAAAGCTGATACCGCCTCGCTTCTGTCAGCCTAACGGGCATTGGCTGGAGTCTTTTGACGAGTAGTGTTGAGGGACGGCCTTTGTAGATTGTATTCTCTGTACTCTCTTTGTTGTTACAAGTCGGCAGCACCAAAACCGAGCAATAAAATCATTTAGGATGATTTTATAAACCCAGGAATGAGAATGAGTTGAGATCGCTGAGTAAATACGCCCTGAAATTCTGCAAGTAAAAGGGCAAAACAGACAACAACACAAAAAAAAAAAGAATTAAATTTGAAACAAACTGAGGTGGTATGGAGTGCCAAAGACGTCAGCATCCCTCTGTTTTTTTTTATGTGTAATTGTTTTATTATTCGTTTGATAGACTTTAGACTTCTTTTGCGCACCATTCCTCTTCGCGATGAGTTGGATTTTAACAATTCTGATCAGGGGATCTCATTCGAGCTTTTTGCATATAGCTTTTCAATGGGCTGTTGATTTTTCTGCCTCCACTGACGTCACGATGCAGCTCGACAGCTTACGCACATGCGCACAAGCCAAACCAAACCGGAGCCAGTGACGTTAAACGACTTAATGAGCTGGGGAAAGACCAACCTTCCTGTATAGTATCGTTCCACTCGACCTTGATTGTGATCAAGGCTTAATTCTGTCGATGATGACATTTTTCTTTGAAATCAAACGTTCGTAATAGTCATTGTAGACAGTTTGTTGACGAACACCCGATTCTATCTCCAGATCTCAACAATGATTGTAATATTATAACGGAGACTTTGTGTTTGATTATCCTCCTTTGTTTTTAACAACGGAGCCCTGTTATGTTTGACATTTCATGAGCAATCTGTTGTAACCCCACCACATGCTGGACGAATGTTTGGCTTGAATCTTCAGCTTTTAATTTCCATTCCCTCCTAATCCTCCCAACCGACCCACTCCCGCAATAATCGCCATTTTCGGATACCTTTTTAGGCCGTTTATTTAGAATATTCTTCCATAACTCTAGCCCCACCTTCAATATTATTCAACCCAGACTTAACCAATGCTTGCGTGAGCAGCATCCCGACCCTTTTAAAGCCTGCCTACATTTCCCATTAATAACCGTTTAAACTTAAAATTCTGTTCAATTGGCTCTTGGCCAAGTCATAAACAAGCCGATTGTTCATTCCTCATGCACGTTTTTGTGACCGGAACCCGCAATTCAGACGGGCCCATAAATCCACATCGATCTGAACCACTTTTTGGTAACATTATTCCACCATAGGTTTATAGAAGCTTTGAGCGTTAGGTTTTGGATCAAAATCTTATCCCCAATTTAGCTACCAACCTTCTAAAACCCCCAATTCCCCCTTTTGTCCTCACCAGTCGTGTTGGGAACCGAACACGGTAAACCCCGAAGCCACGTTCCCAACATCACGAAACTTCAATCTCTGCACACTGCAGTGAATTGACACGAAATAATACCATTTATAACAAGCTCAGACACGAATTTCACATAAAATAATGATCAAGTTCCGGCAACCCATATTTCAAGGTTTATTCCACATAGCGTGAGCCGTGAGCAAACTAGGCTAGATCTTGTTTAATAATAAAAAGTACAAGCAACCACATGCTTGCCATTTCCGCCAAACCCTATCGGTACCGCCATCTTTGAATATACGTGAGCAAAGAGCAAAGTTTTTCCGAAATGACGTAAAAATAGACTTTATACGCGACTTTCTGGCAGCTAAATGCCACTCGCTATCAATTATTAGCGCGCACCGATTGATTGGAGATGGTGTTGCACAATCACGATCGCGTGCAGCGGCCATCGATCCATTGAACTAAATGCTGGTCTGACAAATTGTGCCCGGTAGGGTCGCACGCACGAGGACCAGTGACAAAAGACCATAACAATGGTAATAATAGAAATCCATTTTCTCCCTTCTTAAATGTTTCCTGGTACCCCTATCCCTCTCCGCCCTCCACACGTGATGAAAGTGAGGGTTTTTGTCATTTATTGGTTGGTGGTGACGATGCAAATTCTGCCTTTAGCAGTTCTTGCTGTTGCTACCTAATTCGTGGGAGGCTCCGCTTGTTGTTGGTCGTACGCGTTGAGCAGCAACTGGCTGTATGAAACAAACAACATTCAAAGGCTGCTTTGTTGTCGTCTCTCGCAAATACTACCTTGCAACCAGAGGGGGGGGGGGGGAACTTTCTACAAGTAATGCATTTCACAGATTGAGTTCTGTACGCCATTATGCACTCTGATGATTTTTTTTTATGTCAAATATTTCTTGGAGCCTTAAGTCAGCCGAAGCAATTTAAGGCTCGTGTGGTTGAATCGGCTCAATTTCGAACATCACCAGACTTTTTTTTTTGAGAAGAAGAAATATCTATTAAAGGGAGGAGCCAACCTGGGGATTTGAACCCGGAAACCTCCGATCATCGTAGGGGCCGGAAGACTGTCCGGAATGAGTTCCCATAGCTGCTAAAGGAGCATGGTAGCCTCTCACGCTATCTTGGTCGGCATTCCTGGCGGGAACTTTGATAAGTCCCTTTCCAGGGGTTCGACCAGGTCCGCAAACCTCCAGGCTGAATTCTCTCACCGATCAGCCACCATGTCCATAGTACATGTTTTGCCAGAAATTAAACTCTTCAAAAGTTAAATTGGTCCACCTTTCGTTTGATTGCTGCTCTGCTTCGTAATCAATATATTTCTCTTGCTTAGGTATATTTATTAGGTATTGATTTCATAACGCACTTTGCACACAATCTAAACCGTCCATTCTTATTTCCCGTTTCTACCACCATCTTTATTTCCGCTTACAATGACGGCGCTGCATTGCATTCGCCGCGGCGCTTCTTTAGTTTCGGGACATCCCACGTCACTGAAACCGATAGCCTTACGCAGGTGTCCCCTCCCGTCCCTGGGGCTGACATCCTTGACAATAGATTTGTCCCGGAAATGACACACTATCGTTCTGAAAAGCGGACAGGTTTCCTAGAAATCTTGAAAATGCGACTTCACATCATATTGGCTAGACGCGGAAAGAAAAATTGTCTCTCTCTCTCGTTCTCTACAACCGTATTATACGGCTAAACTCCATCTTGGTTGCTTTCGTTTTGAGCTGAATTGAGTAGTCATGTCAGACGAAAGCAATACGGAGCAAGCGTGTTTCCTGCAAATGGCAAAATGTCTGCGCCGTGAACATTAGCTCGCTGTCGCCCAATTTGGAGTGATAAATCTGAATGCAATACTTTTGAAAACGACAAGTTTTGGCATTGATGAATGCAGCTCGTGAAACGCAAATGCATTGAAAAAAGAGTTATTGCACTAAAGACGAAGCGCGGAGTGATATCAAGGCGAAGTGATATGCTACATCTAAGTAACAAAGTAATCGAGATTAGGCTACACACTGGTGCATCCAGGAAGTTTGTTTCGGAGGGGTAAAAAAATTAAAATGAGTCCATAAGCTACGACGTTTTCAGTGCTTTTTGAGAATAAACAGAATGTTTTGAACAATTTTCTTGAAGCGACCTGCCTTCTTGACTTAGGGCGCGTTTATGCACCCGTCTCGCTCGCCGAACGCTATTTGCTGGACAACCGTTATTTACTTACGATTAATTTCTCGTTTCTACTAAACGAATGCGACATTACAGAACAAATAAAATGTATTATAAATAACAACACGGATAAGAACAAAGTGCAACAGTAATTTTAAACATTAAAGTCATTTCACGCTATTTTCAAAATTTGCTATTCTCTCACAAAGAACAGCTTCTAGCAGTGATCAAACGACGGTAGAATAAATAGCTACTCGCAGCGAGAATTCAAAATCCAAGATGGCGTCTTTTCGGGGTTATCGAATCGAAGACAAACCATCGAATGCCGGCATTCAGAAATCAGTCCATCGTCTTGTACTGCAGCAAATATTGTTTTCTTGTTGTCATAAATCGACGCTGTCATGTTGCACGCGTCATGCGTTATGTCACGACTCGCGAGGCACGAGAAGAACTGCGTCTGTGCTGTTGCCATGGTTACTACGTACAGGCAACTCGAAAGCCGCATACTCCGGTAAAGGTGAGAAGCAGCCAGCAGATTTAGTATTGACCAAGTAAAAGCTAGTGAGCGAGAAAATTGTCGTTGCGTAAACCCGCGCTTATAAAAGTTGCGAGCTGATATCTCAGGATACGCTCAGCGAGTACAGTTCCAACAATAAGCTCAACGACGAAAGACAGTCTATAACAAGAATGGGGTTAGGTGGCATGTGGTTAGCATCACTGTCTCTTGTGCTGGATTTCCCGGGTTCGAATCCGGCCTCAGCCACCCATGGTATTTTCGGAAAGAGAAGGGTCCTGTGGTGTCTCGTGCTCATGTCGATTGTGGCGTGTAAATGACTAGAACCCTAAGAATTTCCGATGGGATTTATCAAGAAAAATAGTCTCTTTGTCCTTCTGGCGCCATGGCTAACGCTGGGTGCGCGTCAAACACTAAAAGTATCTAACAACACATTCTGGCGGTTTGAGCGGCTGAGTGGTTTGAGTATAGTTTGAGTGAGTGGCTGAAATTGGCTATTTTCGGGCTGCGGTGTGACGTCATCAACGGTGAAGCATATCTCAAAGATGTGACTGACGGATTTGTAACAAAACAAGAGAGTTTTAAAAAAAAGCACTGTGTTTACAATAGTAACTCGTTATTGTCAGATCAACAAAATAGAGAAACAACGAGAAAAAAAGCATTTACGATAGTCAAAAAGCAAACTAAAGTAACAGTTTTTTTTTTTCAATTTTAGTCGCCGTTTTTCGTCACTTCCTTCTCTGGCGAGGTTGGTGACGTCGCTTCCCGCAGCATGGCTGCCTTCAGCGTTTGCCTGTAGCTAAAACGGAAGTACGTTTGTAACCAGGAAAGAAGCTTATTGGCGCTTCTTGTCCTACCAAATATCATTCCTTCGTTGGAAGAATACGCCAACTGATAAACGTGGGATACACGTTATACATAATTTTTGAGGAGTATAACACACCATTTCTTGCCAGCCTATATTTTGAAACTGATGCGTGGTAAGATAATAACGCCTTGCGACGTAGGGACCTATTCTGGCCTCTGAATATTATTGCTAAAACACGGGCCAACATCACTACCTCAGTCAGCCTTGTGCCCAAGATGTGTTGCAACAATCTGCTTACCCTTCAAGGATAACATAGTGGTCAAACAATATCAACAACAATTAACAACACTGTTAATGTAATTGAATTTGAATTGAATTTGTTTTATTGAGCCTTAAGGCCTACAAGCCATCCGCTCACTCTACAATAAAACTACTTACTAACTACGTACAAACTAACCTAACAAACTAACCTAAAGTACATATAGAACTGGGGCCACCTGAATAAAATACCGTCCACAGCCGTACGGCCAAATACGCAACTGAACACAACTGCAAACTTTCACCACTGACAGCGAATGTCAGTGTTAATGTAATCATTCCAATGTAAACAATGTAAGATCCATGCATTGCCTTGGGAACCAATTGTCCTGCTCAAGCCCTGTGTAAATATTATCGTGTGCCCCATTCCAACACCCACCTCGCCCAAGAAACAGCCAGCAAAACTTTGGTAAATATTAACTACAAATGTGTTCTCCTCTACTTTCTGTTTTCCCCAAATCCTCCCAAATTTTAGTCACCTCATGTTCCCCCAAACATTCATAAATTTCACCCCCATCTTATCCATATCAGGAAGGAGGTTCAGTTGTCAAGTCGGGCGAGCATTCGTTAACTGGCCTTCACTTAAACTACCTGAACCATAAATTACCATACGTTTGATGGCAATCCGACCCGATCATTATTATCACCCGTTTCACGATCAATTTCCACCTTCCATCGCCATTACACCCATTCCTAAGATCCAATAGCGTGTACAGACCACCGAGAGGGCAGGGGCAACTTTCGTAAAAGGGCACGCTGAGGTTTTTTCTGGAGACTTTTTTTTTTTTGCTTGTCAGGCTTTTTTTTTAACCCTTTTCGAAGCTTGTCTCTGATTTAACCCTTTTATAAAACCCTTTTGCCCCTTTCCAGGCCTCTTTTTGGTCCCTTTTTAGGCCTCTGCCCTTTCTCCGGCTGCAGCACCAGCGTTTATCGGTTCAGAAAACCAAGATAGGGCATATTTTTTTTTTTTTTAAAAGGCAAAAAGTCAATTTTTTTCCGAAAAGGGCTGGGGCAATGCCCCCCCCCCCCCTTTCCCTCTCCTGTGCACGCCACTGCCCAGATCCGTCCCTACAATGACTGTATTTCATGTGGAGTCTCGAGAAGTACACGCATCGTCTTTCAAGTATAGCTATGTCCCTTTAACAGGACCAACCTTCAATCTAATTTTTTTTTTAAAGTTTTTTTGGAGGGGTGAGTGCAGTGGCGTCACTGAAGGAATCAAGAGTTGCTAAGCAACGATGTAATAAAAACAATGTTGCCTTACTTGAGTAAAGGACCAGCGAAACGAGAGCCACTTTTTAAATTGTTAGTAAAAGATGTGAACAAGAGGAGATCAGTGTCGTCCACCTGAGATTTTTAGGGTGTCTCTGGTGACGTCATGGATGATGATTGATTGCTGGAGAGGCTCAAACATTTCTTAGGTTTCCAGAGCACAACAGGTCATGTTTGAAGCTTTTGAAAGATGTGGAGGACCAGCCGCTGAAATCTGACAATTTTGAGTGATGTCGCCGTGAGCGCAGCCCGAAGCTTATTAGTCCCGGCTGGCGGTTGTCGATTTCGGAGGAAGGATGCCGTATCGGTTGCTAAATCCGTCGAAACGAGAGAGATTACTCACGGTGCACGTGGCGCGCAATGAGCCAGCAAACCACTCGTCGTGTGCGCGACCCGCGACACGAACATCGTCGTTACAGTCGCATTAGTTAATGTCGTATACGTCATTAGTGTTTCCCTTTTAGTTTATGACCGACAGTGGGTTTTCCGTGGAGATAACACGAATATAATTGTCGGAATGAACTGGACAGCGGCTGAGAAAATTTATCCCAAGATCAAGGGCACCAACGAAGGTAAGAAAGTTTGTTTTTAAACACTGTCCAAAGAAGAAACTCGCAAGCCGTTAGCCGTTATACCATGCGCCGTGGCTGTTTGCTGTGACGTGTATGTCACGTGACTGGGCTAGTCCACTCAGACGGCCAAACAGTCGTTGTTCTCGTTCGTCATTGGCTACCTCATGGTGACGTCACGGCAAACAGCCGTTGCGCGTGGTTTAGATAAGTACTAGCGTTAATACACGGCTTCGCCCGGGGGGTTTGTTTCCTGGTGTTCGTCCGGTGCTTGGACAGGCTTCATTAAGACTTCATTAAGGCAAGAAGCCCAGGCTTCTTTTAGATTTGTACTTTTGTTTGGCCATGGTTTTGTGTCCTGATGTTCGTCCGGACTTTCATCAAGATGATTACCTTTCTTCCTTTCGATTCTTTTTTAGTTGAGAGGGGTTGAGCAATATTTCGTTTATTGTTGATTGCTGCAGGGCACATCCGTTCATTGTCGGCCGCTCTTTTTTTTTTGCTACCGTGCCAAGAATGAATCTGTTAAACATCATGCTGATTGTTACAGGGTGCCGTTGTACTTCCGTTTTACGCTTCCTTGTTGTTTGTTCAGTAATTAGTGTTGGCTTCGGGCCAGGGCCCCGTAACAAACCCATATATACTCTTACGCTACCAAACGGCGTCTCGTAAGGATTATATATCTAATGCTGACTATTACAGCCGAGTTAAACACTTTCAGAGTTGGATAAGTAGCAAGCACTGCACGCACCATCGTTGTTGAGAGCTTATTGCGCTTGGCATCAAAATGGAAAAACAGGCAATTCAGCAACCCTGAGCGCCCCTCCATTGAGAACACTGTTCAGTTCCCTGACAAAACACCAGGAGTCCCAAGGGAGAGAGAGCAGGGATGGGGGATATTCAGACCGCACAATTGGGGAATGAGGGGGGGGGGGGGGGCGTCGCACGTTTTCACTTCACATGCCCAGTAAAGTATTTCGCTCACGAATGTGGGAACCAGCTAGACCGGCGTATGTTACGCCGGGGGGCACAGCTAGTAACTAAGTAAAAAGCAAGTGAGCGAGAAAATGTACGCTGCGAGTCGTTGTTTATAAACGCGCCCTAACGATTCTCTTTTCTCCAATATTATCGAGTTTTCCTTTGACAAGCTCGACAACAACGGTGGATAAATCCTCCCCAACCCAACAGAGATTATTCACCGACCATGTCATCGTGTGCTATTGAGCAGGAAACCGCGGCTTGTCAAACCCCAGAAGCCTCCACATTCCCAACATCGTCGGCTGTCCGACCGAGCATTAGTTACAGTCGACAGCATTAACGTTTTCGTTTTTAATTTATGGACATGACATATTACCATTTGTCAAACAGCAATTCAGTCGGTTGTGTTGGAGAAGGCACTAAATGAGGTGTTTTCACGTTCTGGCACGTGGAGAACCGAATGCTGTCCATATAGGCTAGAATCTCCATCTGTTTCATCCATTGCAATTTTAACGTCCAGCTCCAGAGAACACCTCGACTTTTCCCTAAACCCCATTTGTATGATTTAAACAACGAGTCAGTACAATACGCCCAATTTGAATAATAACTAGCTCACCCTCCATTTTGGAAACGAAAGTTTTGGCATGTTTGTCAGAAAGCGAAGAATTATTTAAACTCGTACGCAAATGAAATTAAAGTGTAATCCCAAATGTTGGAAAATGTTGAAAAATGTCAAGACAATGACCTCTGGAAGAGGCCATTGGTCGCAGAAACATAGCTGGTGTACGGAGCTTCGGCACTAGTGCTATATGAATACCAGATGGTTCTTGAAACCTTGTTTATTGTTAATGTTTAGTACCGCTCTTGTTTCTATTTTCTATATATTGAATTTACGACCTAGTTGTAAACAGATACATGACTTACTTTTTCTTTTCGTGTTTTCAGTTGAGGCATATCAAAGCCACCTACGGTAAAGGTCGTATCAGATCAGACCAAAAAAGGCGAGTAAAATCTACCATTGACATAAAAGCAAGCGCAAGTTTGCAAGGCGCTGCCATTTCTGCACCAAGAAGCGAAATATCAAATTAATCGAAGGGGGTTCCAAATTCTGCCAACCGATGGCGCCACTTGGCAAACTTGTCGCGTCGGTATTTGTCGCGCCTTCTAGTGGAGCATTGTGGAAGGCAAAGCTGATTACGGTCTTAACTGTAGGTGGCTATGGCTATATACGTTAATCGAAACTGCTCCCGGAATTTGTTGGCACCTATTGACACATTAATTATTTTTCTTTTATGAGTCTGCGTTTCACACGTGTTTACTCTGCGACATATATTTCCACTCTTGTAATTTCATTTGCCAATGTATCCTATGATATGCTTTGGAGTGTAATAAACATATCTATCTATTATGATAAAACATTTAGAATAAAAGAGACTCATAAAATTAATTTTCTTCGAATAAAATCATTAAGACTGAAAATACCTTTAATAAAGAATACTTATGTATTAAAATACAAAGGCCATTATGTGCCAACAATAT
Source organism: Lithobius niger (assembly GCA_023313725.1). Classification (NCBI taxonomy): domain Eukaryota; kingdom Metazoa; phylum Arthropoda; class Chilopoda; order Lithobiomorpha; family Lithobiidae; genus Lithobius; species Lithobius niger. The sequence goes on from JAHWFP010057820.1 coordinate 27,401, forward strand.
TTAATAGGTTGCCAGTTGAATTAACAAATTTGCCAAGTGTAAAAATTGCAAAGAATTCCATTAAAAACTGGATACTGAATAATAAATAGATTGGTTTACCTATTATCAAACAGTGACAAAATGCTAATTGGTTATCTTGTTCTTGTTCCTTTTGTTAACATTTTTATTTTTATTATTAGTGTGTTGCGTACGACTTTAAATGGCTTTTGCTGTAATTTGTGTTATATCTGTTTTGTGCAGTTTGTGCTGTCGAAATGAAAAACCATATCAAATGTACCCACACAAATCCATTTAAAGGATTTCGGGGTACGATCTGAATAAAATTATTATATTATCTATCTATCTGTCTCTCTATCCATCTGGAGCGAGAACATACTCTGCTACAGCACACCATCAATAAGGCGAAACCCCTTCCGTTGCCTAGCGAACAAGCCGGGAGCGGCCATCTTGCTGAAGGTATAAACAACGGCGTCTTTGGTCAAGACAATGGTGTAAGAGAGGATTTCTAAGGCCTAGAAATGCGCGATTTTTGGGGGATTTGTTGGCAGTTGCTGCAATTTTCAGCAGTGAATTTTTTTTTCAGATTTACAACCGTAATCCAGGGATTAGCTGGAGGCTCTGTGCTCGTCTTAATCCCGACTGTCATTAGATTTCTACTCCCGCACCTCCTATTAATTAAGCGAGCTGAGTACACAAAAAGTCAAAATGATGTATGGATTGAAATTCACATTTGGCTCAATTTTCATTTCACAGGGTGGCGTTCTGCCTGGAAAAACGTTGAAATCCTGGAAAATTAGGGGAATTTATCACGTTTGAAAAAGTCAGGGAAAAATCAGGGCATCTGATAAACATATATTGAGATTCAGGAAATTTCATCATTTTTCGGAAAGTCTTTTTCTTCTATAAAGATTACCTAAATTCCTTTTTACTTCTAAAAACCTTTATTTTATTTCAGTTAAAACTATCACGTTCCTTTTGTTTCACGTGTGATAAAGCAAAACCCTTTAGGTCTAAATAACATGGGTCGTTAAGTGTTAAGTACACACCTAGTTTTTTTTTTCAGATTACGACAGTGCAATTTATTTTTGATTTAGCAAAACGATGCGATAGCGACATGCGTGAAATTTGGGAAAACATTTTTTGTTTACTCCTGTAATGCATCTTCTTTCGACTGAAAAAAAAAACATCAGGGAAAAATGTCAGGTCTGGAAAACCTAGAAAAATCAGGGAATTGCATGATGGGGTTTTGAACGCCACCATGATGTATTCAGTGTAGGTTGCAGTCATCCACGCAGTACGTGAACATAGGCCCGCTTCTGACGCATCCAATAAAGCTCTATTTTAAGCTTTTTAATTTGGCGTGCGTTCTTAGATCTGTCGTGTCGTCAACGGCACAATACTTGAGATTAGAATAGCTCATTATTCCCCGATGAGTCATCGTTGTCGCGTTACAAAAGACACCTCCGGCTGCTACGTAACCATCAAAAGAAATCAAAAAAATATTTTATTTGTGGATTTTTAATTTTACTTCCGAAATGTTCCACGTGCCATGTTCATACTTTACTAATCCTTGTTAGTGTAGTAATTTTGCCTAGTTATGACTGTTCGTCCACATGATATGATGCACGGATTTAAACATTCAGTCAAGTAGTTGAATTCATATTTGCATAAATATGAGGCACCAGCTAAAGCGTTGGAATTGACTTTCGATTGCGAAATAACTTTCGGTTACGAGACACTGCGAAAAGTCTACTTTGAAGGTACTCCAGGTACTACTGTAGTACATCAAGCATTCAAAGACGTTTTAAGGACGACAAAGGAAGACATAATTTGTGCATCTCCATTCGTACAGGTGGATCTGGACAAATCTAGGACGCTACATGGCAGTTTACCGGACAAGCTGATTCACGATTAAATGCGTAACCAACTGTGATACTTCCGCTTTGAGATTATGGGATGGCAGCCGCCATTAACATTGAACATGGTGCGCAATTATAGTCGGAATAAGTCACAAATGTAAGGATGAAACTTAAGCCAGACGAGTAGGGTAAAACACGCAGGGCTACAGTTAAACGATGATACTGTTTGCAAAATTTATCGTAGCACAGGCAAAAGTTTGAACTAATTTTACAATAGCTGTTCGATTTTTTTAGAAATTGATGTTTGCATCGTTTCGATACGATACACAGCGTTTTCACATTTATGGCAACCTGCCCAATATAAGCGTTGCCTTCGTTGCACACCACAGGAGAAATTGCGACGGAAATGAAAAATTATGGGATGTGTGTTTCACGAATCTCATTCCGGCGAGAGCAGAGGCGAGAACGGTGTGCACCATAAGCGTCGCCATGTTTCTTCCGTTTTTAAAATTGTTGTTTTAATCTGAAATTGCTGCTATGCTTTTTACACGGCGTTACAATAATTTTGTAAATAAAATAAGTAAATAGATAAGTAAATTGGCCTCTCGCGAATCTCATTCAGGCGAGAACCGGAAGTTAGCTGGCGCCATGTTGGCGTTACAAACGTCGGCCAAGAGCCGGAAGGAATGCAGACTGTGATGGTTTGGAGTACATTGTTTTTAGTACAGTTGCGACCCCCTGATGGAGCTGGATGGATCGGCGAATTAAGAGCGGCCGCCATCTTGTGGGCAAGTTCGATTCGCGAGAGCGAATGGAAGCTGAACATTTGTCTAATTTAAAACGCAATTTAACCGTCGCTTTATGAAAGACTGACGATTATAAATGTCCCTTCTGTTTTTAGAGATTGTGGATTTAAAAACAGAAGCTACCCACAATGCACTGGTGCAGACATTCTCAAATTAAGGTCACAATATTTAGCTTTTTTTTTTCTCCGTTCTTTTTCCCTTTCTAATAAATAACAATGAAATGAAAGCGCATGAAAGCGGTTTCAGCCTTGCCAACTTAACGGACGCGCCAAAGGGTGGTACGGGACAAAAAAAAAGGGGGGGGGGGGGGAAGAAATGAAGACGAAATGTTTTGACTACGTAATTTTTTTGGCTCGCGTTCAGACGCCACGTCATAAAAGTCGGTACAACAATGGCCGACAGACGGAAGTGGCTGACTCCCAGATGTAAAACTTGGAACGAGACGGCAAAAGATCACGGAAATAACGCGGTTGACAAAAGATAAATTTCGCTTGGCACAAATTTGTACGGAAAACGCCCCGGGTTTTATGCAAAACCCGCCACGCGAGCGTCACACGTGATCGCATTGCGCAACGTCTGTAGATTTTTTTGTAGTTAATATTGGATCTCAACTTACATAAACTCAGCTCACAACGGAACCTTGAACTGTCTTTGCCTTCTGTAAGGAATAAATCAGAAATCACAATGACAATGGTATAGTATACTCCCGCACACGCACTGCAGCCACACTTACGCAATAACCATCGCTGACTAGCAGTGCCTGAGCACATAATATCTAGTCACACAATAGTGTGCCGCCACCAGCAGATCCCACCACAGTCGATCCACTAATCAGTGCAAATCCATTATGAACTGGGAGTGAAGTGACTTAATTTCAGTTTTGTGGAATTGGTAGAATTGCTTTCAACGTTGGAATTCCAAATAATGAATTGACGGATTGAATTTATTATTCTCCTCCAACCGACCCGACTTGAACTGAACTTGACTTAAGCAAACGTCGAAACTATAAAATTGCAGAAATGAACACACAATTTAGCTAACGTTCCATGATGCTGGCTGAACTGTCACCGAATTTTGTGGAATTTGGGGTGAAATTAGATGAGCCATTTGACATTTGTAGAAACTCCAGATCAAAGCAAATCAAGGAATCTCGTCTCAAATATAAAGCAAATCATATCTTCCAGTGAATTAATAGAAATAAAACTGACCCCTCCGTCATAATTTTGCATTCTTCGCTACTGCACTTCACTGGTAATCGTGCAAAAGCTCACCAGTTATTAGCTCACTAGTCAGAAGCTCACTGTGCAAAAGCTCACCAGTTATTAGTTCACCAATCAGAAGCTCACTGTGCAAAAGCTCACCAGTCAATAGCTCACCAGTCAAAAACTCACCAGTCATTAGCTCACCGGTGAAAAGCTCACTGGACAAAGGCTAACCAGTCAGAAACTCACTGTGCAAAAGCTCACCAGTCATTAGCTCACCAGTCAGAAGTGCACTGTATACAAAAGCTCACCCGTCATTAGCCCACCAGTCAGAAGCTCACTGGACAAAAGCTCACCAGTCATTAGCTCA
>JAHWFP010057829.1:0-13767 GCA_023313725.1 Lithobius niger
GCTGAGGTTGAAAGAGACAGTGACCCTCCTATTGTTGATGAGAGTAATGTATTTGATGAAGTAAATTGAATTTAATTTTTAAGAGGACTTTTCAGTGAATCAACAGAAATAAACAGTGCGGAAGAAGTGGTACAGTTTCTATACCTTTTTTGAACTTAATGTTATTTATACTATTTGATATCAAAGTTACATACAAAGGAAAATGACAAAATAGTCAATTTAAGGCAGCTATTTTGTCACCATATTGGATGTTTTTGTTCGTAGGTCTAACAGTTACTAATTGTAATTCTAGTTTAAAATTGTAATTTTTAACAAACTAGTACGTATAGGAAAATGCAAAAATTGTTTAATTATGATGTCCTTTTTGGCAAAGTTCTTCCTCTTAAGACTACAACTATTTATGACCATAATTTTAAACTTAACATATCAATAACTACACAATTTGATACCAAACTTTTGGGCAATTCAAAATATTTAAGATTTCTGGTAGCCATCTTGGCTGCCATATCAAATATCTCGAGATGTCCACAGGCAGGGTAGAGTGTATAAATTATGCCTATTCTTACTCTGACTATAGTAAATATTTAGGTGCAACTAATACCTGCTTTCAATGATTACTGCCAGAGGGAGCCATCGTCAATGACCTAAGTTTAGGTTACTGAGAGTGTTCATGGAGGTCGAATCTAGTTAGTAACACGAAAAGAAAATGATCACATTCACAATATAAATTGTTCGCTTTAAAAAAAACGTAGGCCTTAAATTATTTTTAAGCTTGAGCAGAATGGGATATTTAAAAATTTCTTTCTTTTTTTTCTTAAATCCAGCATTCAGTTTTAAAATGGTTGTAGTTGTGAGTGAAGCTAAGTAGAACGCATGGTTTTGTTTGCCACGAAATGTGCCGAGAGAGTCACTCAGATTGAGTCTTATTCCGTGGTTCAAATTTCTTGTAACGAACTGAATACGGTTAAATCGAACACAAAATAAGTTCTTCTACTTCAGAGCTTGTCCTGGCACGAGTAGCCTACTTCATCCGTTTCCAAAGCTATTACCATGGTTAAGTGACGCTAACGATGCCATCAATTTTTTTTTTTAAGTTTCGCCTCCTACGATCGAGCCACTGACACGTACTGCCTTCTGGTGCTGTTGATGGAAGCAGGTACTACTTTTCCCAACGTTTTCTGAAAAGCAGCACCACCCACTTATCTACTCTATTCAAGGGTGACGGTATGCCATCAGCCGGTTTCTTGAAGCTGAACATGTCTTTGTATTCAGAAGCAAAATAAAAAAAATAACACAACGTTTTTTTGGAGTGACGTGGTTAACGTTATTAATAATAATACAATTTATTACCAAATAATGGCTTTAAGTTCACGTCGATACTTGTGAAAAGCCGAAAATTACAGTCAACCCGTCAATAATTTTCATAGCTTCAAAAACAAAACAGAAACCACACAAGTCGATATCTGAGTAGTATCTGAGAGTATCTGTAAAACATCAAAAAATAATTAAAAATACTAATAATAATAATGAAACGAGCCCTTCACTTAACTATCAAAGCATTATAATGTAACAATAATTCAACCAATAGCCTTCCTTAACTTCACATGCTGATAACTGTTTAAAAAATATCTTTTTAGCTCCTTTCTAATTGTATTCTTACTACCATGTTTTAGTAGGTCAATGGGCAACTTATTAAATACAGCTGGGATTACATATGACCTGCACTCTTTACCGTAATCGGTAATTATTACCTGAGGGACATTAAATCTGCAGGTGGATTTACGTAAAAATTCTGCTCCTGTCACATTTTTAAAATCAGTTTTAAAGCAATTTTCATAAATGGTCACAAAATCTCTTAATTTGTTTAATTTTCAGTATTTTTTGTTTATGAAAAACATTTTCTCTGTGAAATATCATTGCACTGCTGCACTATTTGGTCTTAAGTAGGGATTTTCATGACAGCTAATCCGTAAACTGCGACAGAATTGGCAGACTGCTGCATTACCCAACTAAGGTCATACCGTGACATACAAATGATACCATCGTGATGGATAAAGACGCCATGTTTCTTATTATGTAGGCAGCAAGTAAACTATACTAAGCATTCAAAATGAAGCCAATGAATTGAGCGGAGAAAACGATATGGCTGTTAGGAGAATTAAACCGAAATTTAGTCATCAAGCACAAGTTTAAAAATGTCTGTTTCGGATAGATTTTTGTTTCTTCCCTAATCTTCAATAGTTGCTCACTTGACGGATCACGTGACAGTTACAAGCTCCTTCCATCTTTGCTTTTAATCGTTAAAGGCGTTACAAGTTTTTTTTTACTGAGTCGGCTGCAAAGGAAGCCAGATCAAGAGAAGCAGAGTTGATCAAGGATAATTAAAACATCTTGACGGAGTCTAATTCAAGGACCAAGACGTTGATTGCTTTTAGATTAAGAGTCATTACACATACAAATTAGAGAAGACAGGGCTTTGAGCAAGGCTTACTTTTTCACATTGTTTTAGTATTTTTCAGGAAGTAATGATACGATAATAATAAAAATAATAAGTGAGGCTTATGCCCACATATAAGCAGGAAGGGAAGGGACAGGGACGTATCCGCTTATGTTCGGCTCAAGTTAAAATTTAACATAGAAAATACTATACTATTTAAAGTCTTAAAAATATAACCTCCTAAAATTATAAAGAGAAAATTCCTAAAATAATTAAAATCTTAAGAATATAAAAAACTAAAATCCTTTTTTTAAAAATCGTAAAATATAATCTTAAAATTGTAAAACGCTCCCAAAATAACCTAAAAACTTAAATATTACAGAATATAATCCTAGAATCTCTGGATCGTTCACATTTCCTTTTGAGATTCTAGGATTATATTTGGAATATTTAAGTTTTTAGGTTATTTTTTGGCGAGTTTTACAATTGTAAGATTATATTTTAGGATTATGTCACACTCTATGGACTTAAACGATTGTAGGGAACCAGCATTGACGACATCACGAGCTAAAGCATTTCATACATTAACTATTCCAGCACTAAAGAAAAACTTACGGCAGTTGAATTTTGTTTGTTTTGAGTACGTACGTCCGCTGACTGCATGGCCAGTCCCAGAAATGAAATTACGGTATGTTTCCCATTTTCATTTATTTTTAGTTAATTTAGACATTAAACAATGCTGCTGGCAGCAGAGATATTAGTTTCACACTCCTCCAAAATTTCAGTCATTTACAATTCTTAAATAACGAACAAATAAACGGACTCCAGATACGGGAACAGCAGCCCTAAACAAAAAACGATGAAAAAACATGACCAAAATTGAAACCTGGTCTTCTGATAACATATCAACTGCTCACACCACTGAGCTACCATTGTACTATCCAAATATTGCAAACTGTTATGTCAATGGGAGGAATCTGAAAATGCCTGACCTCTCAAAAGTTTCCTTTTATGGCACTGATTATAGGGAAAAAAACAATTTCATTTTGACATTTTTAAAATATCCCACACTTGCTTCGAAGTTTCAAATTTTTCCCATTTTTGACGTAAAACTAGATTATTTCGCTCAAGACAGTTTTTCAAATCTGAAAATGCCTGAACTCTCAATTGTCTCTCCTACGACCGTAAATATGGACTAAAAAAATATCTCATTCTGACAATTTTTAAATATCCCACACTTGTTTCAAAGTTTCAAATATTTTCCAATTTTCAACGTAAAACTAGATTTTTTCGTTTAAAACAGTTTTTCAAATTTGAAAACGGCTCACCCCTCAAAAGCCTCTCCTAACCCTAAATATGGGCTAAAATTAAAATTTCAAATTTTGACAATTTTTAAATATCTCACACTCGCTTCCAAATTTAAAATTTTGCCAATTTTCGATATGAAACTATAATTTTCACTCAAGACAGTTTTTCGAATCTGAAAATTCCTTATCCTTTAGTCCAGTTGCCAGCCAAATGCTGATTTTTGGCCTAACCTAAAAAACTGTCTGCACAAAATGTTTTTAAGCAGAGATGTTCTACAATGTGTCCCTACTCCAATACATAATGATACCACCTTGACACCCTAGGGGAATTCAAGATGGCGTCCAAATGGCGACAACAAAACGGTTTTTTGCTTCTAGCGTGTAAACCGTTCATCCGATTGAAAATTAACCAGTTACCAATTATGTTTAGAATAAAATTTCCTTAAAAAAGGGTTCTATTAATATTTTGGTAAAAATTAATCCTTTTTGCCGAAATTCGTTATTTAAGTTATTTTAGGCCGTTAACGCATGTTACATACACAATTTCTGACTTTAAACCGCTACACTACCGTTCTCAATCGGATAAATGGAAGTGATTAGGCTTAGATGAAAGATGAAGATGTATATTTTCCAACAAGGGTAATTAAAACGATTTATATTAATTAGGATCTAAGCTATGACAGTTAACCTACATTGTAGCACTGTGCTTTTTGCTCTAATTTACCACAAGTTCCATCTTTAAACAGCTGCAGTACCCGTTCTACGTTGGACAACTGGACGTGATTAGGCCTAAAGGAAAGATGAAGATGTATAATTTCCAACAAGGGTAATTAAAACGATTTATATTAATTAGGATCTAAACTACGACAGTTTACCTACATTGTAGCACTGTGCTTTCTGCTCTAATTTACCACAAGTTCCATCTTTAAACAGCTGCAGTACCCGTTCTATGTCGGACAACTGGACGTGATTAGGCTTAGAGGAAAGATTAAGATGTAAAATTTTTAAGAAGGGTATTTAAAACGATTTATATTAATTAGGGCTAAGCTACGGCAGTTTACCTAGGTTGTAGCGTTGTGGTTTTCGTCCTATTTTACCACAAGTTCCATCTTTAAACTGCTGCACCACCCGTTATAATTCGAATGAATAGACGTGATTAGGCTTAGACGAATTCCAACAAGGGTAATTAAAATGATTTGTATTAATTAAGAGCTAAGCTACGATAGTTTTTCTGCAGTGTAACGCCGTGCATTTTGCGTTATTTCACCACAAGTTTCATCTTTAAACTACCGTAGCTTAGCTTCTAATTAATATAAATCGATTTAATTATCCTTGTTGGAAAATATACACCTTCATCTTTCATCTAAGCCAAATCACGTCCATTTATTCGAATTAGAACGAGTACTGTAGCCGTTTAAGGTCAGGAATTGTACATACAACATGCGTTTGGTCAAAAATAACTTAAATAACGAATTTCGTCAAGAAGGATTACTTTTACTTATAACATGAATAGAACATTTTTTAAAGAAAGTTTTATTCTAAACATAATTGGTAACCGGTTAATTTTCAATCAGATGAACGGTTTAGACGCTAGAAGCAAAAAACCGTTTTTCGTTGTCATTTTTGGACGCCATTTTGAATTCCCCAAGGGTGCCAAGGTGGCAACATTATGTTTTGGCGTACGGACATATTGTAGAACATCTCCGCGCAAAAACATTTTGTGTAGACTATCTTTTGCGTTTTTGTGCCGGCTGCTGAACTACTTCAAAAGTTTACCTGTAGGACCCCGAATATGAAATGAAACAAAATTTCCTATTTTGACAAGTTTTTAACGTATCACACTCGACTACAATTTCAGGGTTTTAAGTTTGCTTTGCATTGTAATCAGATTTAGTATAAAAGTTTGGTATCTCCTTTCTCGATTCAATTTGGCTCCGATATGTCCGTCTTTTCTTACACCGCATCACACCCTTGCCAATGCTGCTGTTACCATTTTCCCCCGCTTTCCTCGGCCCACGTGTGGCAGGAAAATTTAGGACTATGAAACACCATATCTTCAGATTCTTCACCGTTGGTAAATCTTTCCATATTATCGTCAGACAGCATGTGCGCACGCGCAGTGGCTCTGTTCAGGACAGTTACCCACACTCCACAATGTCGATGTAATTTCGCAGCTTTGAAATTCATGGGGGATGGAGTAAGCTTGGATCTCAACGTTGTTTGTATGCTGTTTTTCTTGCACGCAGGATTCTCTTGAAAGCTAGTGTTCTGATGTGATTGCAATCATCAGATATCGCTCAGATCATGCTGTTTTCGTGTTACTAGTTTTTACGATTTCATCATGACTGGGTCAACTACATTTCTCAGGTCTTGCGGCAGGTATCTCTAAGAATTCATCAAGACCCACAAATTTGTTGCTCCATCCCTGCTCATCCATCTTGTATTAGTGCTGAACCACACAACAGAGTATACCTTTATTATGTATTCAGCGAGTCTTCAGATTGTTGTATACAGTGGGTCTTAGTTTGTTGCAATATGCAATCGCAATACACGATTGGCAGTGGTTAGTCATAGGAATGTGCTATTTTCTCAGGATCACTTTTAGCCAAACTGTGTTCATTGTCCTTCGCCTACCGCCTGACAAATGTGGGGGGGGGGGGAATGAGGCTTAATGGCGCGTCGACAGCTTGGTCATTAGCGCCAACCTCAGTCACAGTGCAGTAGTCCGGGTTGCCACTGCACCACACATTACAGAGATATTATTCAAACCCCTAACCTAAATCTTGTCATACATCTGTACCTCCTGCAAAAATTGAAAAACACCGGACAGAAGGACAGACTTATCGCCCAATTGAGGCCCAATGTCATGCGGAAGATGGAAACGACGACGAAAACCATCAAGATGGCAACAATCAACAAGGAAGTGCCGGACCGTAAGTGGCCGCCGACACCAATAACATTCAGGAGGGTCAACCCCCCGCAAAAGGAAACAGTGAGTAAGTCGAGTGTGACCAATGCGCAAACGGGCCAACACCACCTCCTCACGGCGACTGCGGCGACACGCCGAGTGCCATTCCTCAACAGTGCCTTTAATAGCCCGTAATTTATTGCCGTCCTGTCCATCCCACAAGGCTTGCCAAAAGGCGTGACAAATGTGCTGCAAGTACAGTTGATCCGTACAGATTTCTGCTTGTCAATTGTATTCTTTGATGGAGTATTCTTTGATGGATTCTTTGAGTATTCTTTGATGGATATAGTATTCTTTGATAGGGTTTATTAATTGCGGGAGTATTCTTCTCAAATTTAACGACTTCAATTATTTCACATGTGGCCAACTTCTTTCCAATGGGCCCTGAAAAGGCTTAAAAGACCTGCTGTGGCGCCGTCCAGGTGTAGGAAAATGTGCCTAAATGTCAGCTCATTTTCACGGAGCTGGCACTTGACGAATTTTTCGAGGAACCTGATGGAAAAGCAAAGAAATATAGTTGACCCAGTCACCCAGTGTAATGGATATTTTGCGCATCCAGAAAACATGCTGCTCAGTATAATATCTGACGATCGCAAGCACATCAGAACACGAGCCTTCAATCCTGCGTGCAAGAAAAGCAGCATACAAACAATGTTGAGACCCAAACTTGCTCCATCCCCACGTGAATTTCAAAGCTGAAATATACATTGTCATAATCGCCTGGAGTAAAGGTCCTGTAAGAGACCTGTGGGGGGGGTTTGAATGACATCTCTGTAATGTGTGGTGCAGTGGCAACCCGGACCACTGCACTGTGACTGAGGTTGGCGCTAATGACCAAGTTGTCGACGCGCCATTAAGCCTCAATCCCCCCCCCCCTCCTGTAAGAGAGCTGCCCATCGCCGTGCACATGCTGTCAGACGATAACCAGGAAAAACTTGCCAACGCTGAAGAAACTGAAGATATAGTATTTCACATTCCTAACGTTCCCTGCCACACATAGGAGATGGAAAGAAGGGGGAATGGTAACGGAAGCATAGGCATGAGTGTGTAGCAAGGTTAGAAGTGATGGACATATCATAGCAAAGATTGAATCATCGAGAAAGGCGATACCAAACTTCCAACACTAAACTTGATTCAGTGTTAATAAAGCAAACATAAAACCCTTACAATTGTAATTGAGTGTGGGATATTAAAAACTTGTAAAAATAGGAAATTTTGTTTTATTTTATATTCAGGGTTCTACAAGTAAACTTTTGAGGGGTCAGGCATAATCTTATTCGAAAAACTGCCTTGAGTGACAAAATACAGTTTTACATCGAAAATTAGAAAAAATTGGAAATTTCGAAGCGAGTGTGGGATATTTAAAAATTGTCAAAATGAAACATTTCTTTTTAGTCCTTATTTAGAATGCTAGAAGAGACTTTTGAGGGGTCAGGCTTTTTCAGATTTGAAAAATTTGAAACTTCGAATCAAGTGTCGGATATTTAAAAATTCTCAAAATTTTTTTGCCCTGTAATCAGGGTCCTAAAAGGAAACTTTTGAGGGGTCAAGCATTTTGTGATTCGAAAATTTGTCTGAAACGAAAAAATCAAGACCCTAATTCACGGTCTCCGACTGAGAGGTGAATATTTATCGACTTGATGGTTGCACACCATCTTTCGCTGCAGTTCCCGGACTGGAGTTTGCTTATTTGTCTTATTATATTACTGCACCTTCATTTTTCTTAGTCATGAATAATGTTTGAAACTACGTGATAAACGAAGAAACACAGCGGAGTCAGTGCCTACTAAATGATCTCGAGAAGTTAATAATTCCTCATTAACTTCTGAACAACATCGCGCTTATGCCTTAAAAACGAAAACTCAGTATCACCATTTACAGGAAGCTGGACTAAACCACCAAGAAGATGCTGATCGTAAATGTTAAGCATACCGGTGCACATGATACACAGGCGGAAACAAGTAGCGATATTTATACACACGATTCTGGTTCGACACTGTATCGTGACACACTGCTATAAACTTATAGATAGAAATAAATGCCCAAGAGGAAATATAGCGCTGGCCTCCAATGGGGTCAATGCATATATAGTGTACTTATAGGCGATATTAGAGTATTAGGTTATGATCGAAAACGGCATAGTTTAGTCAAGCATACCATTCTAAAACACGTAGAAGTGCCTTCTGTATCCAAAACATTTTATCTGCCTCTCATACGTTATGCAGTAACTTGAGTTCAAATTGTCCGACCCAAAGGGGTTTATGTCAGAGAACGCAATCATCCCCACAATTTGATTATGTATGGCAAACGCAGATATCACTTGTTTGATATACGTTTAAGTGTTGTTGAGTTCTATGATGTTTAGGGTGGTACAGTCCAACGTGAACTTAAGGAGGCACATGCACGGGGAGTGACGAAATTTTATTTGGCTATCCTTCTGAGCCTGTGGATGTGCCTCCTTCTGTTCAAGCACTGAATTCAGTAGAGCACACTGTTCCCATAACTAGGTGTACAGTAACTCATGCCAGCGAGGACTACTATTGTGCAGAAACATTGAATGTTACTCCCACACAGTTTGTTCCTGCAACTTCTTACATTTGAGAATCATTGCATGCTAATTATAATGTTCCTAGCCTGGCGTGCAGAATAACTCCCTCGGGCGAGGACTATTATTTCCATAATGTATCCAGTACTCAGCCTCTAAATTTTGCCAGCGGGAGTGGAGCCATCTAATGGAAATCCGTTAGTAATGGTGGAAAGTAGTGTGCCTAACTTGCGGTGCAGAATAAGGGCGCATTTACGCAACGACTCGCTTTTGCATTCTCGCGGCTGAAATTTGATTGCGGCTGCAAAGGTGTCGTTGCCATGGTAACAACGCTTCCTGGATTAGCTAAATCCGACGTCGTTTGAGCAAATGTCTACAGTCTTATAATTCGTGACAGTAAAATGGAGAATTCATCCTGACGAAACAATTTTTCCAATCGCTTCTAAACTCGATTATTTATTCGTTTCATTGCGAGTTGGCAGAGCTAAAACCACCGCCATGTTTGAATTTCAGATAATTTCTAGATTCTAGCTGCGAGAATGCAAAGGAGAGTCGTTGCGTAAACACGCCCTAACTTCTACGAGCGAGGACTATCATCCTCCTACCTACGAAACATTATCTGATTTTTTAGACTTTTATCATACGAATTCATGTATGGATGATCGCGTGCCCCTGACAGATGACACATTAGTGCGTACGTCGTACAACCCTATCATGACTTGAGGTTTACCCTAATTCTTGCCGAATGAGTGTTCAGTGTGGGGAGGGAGGGGGGGGGGGAGGGCGAAGACCGACAAATGTGTTACTTTACCTGAATTAATGCCGTCAATGGATATAAGTAATTTACTTCCATTGAGTCAAACTGCACTATTCAATCTATTCACTGCTTCAGAGTTTAAACTCTCTTACCCATGTCTTATCTAATGGTATATTTAATGAGGTTAACCGAACGTCAGCAAACGATTACCAAGGAGGACAAAAGACACTCTACTCATTCAACCCAGAAAACTCCTGGACTTAATTAAGCATTCTAAACGACTCCAGGGATTACAACCTGACCAAACCGGATATGGAACTGTATAACCTGTTGTCCGTTTATTGTTTTTCACAACTGGTCCTAGTGAGGAACCCAACCTGTACTAATTAGTTCTTTTTTTTGCTATAATTCACTAAAATAAATGAACAACATTAACGCCTATCTACTGTAGGTAATTTTTCTTTACAATGATTGTTGAGTTAGACTAATCCTTAACAATAACCACTTTATGGTTCACAAACTTGTGAAACTATTCCCCCTCACTTCTTTTTCAAGGGAAAGGGAGGGGGATTGTCAGAAGCAAGGATGCTTCCATATATATTTCATATGGTTTGGCAATATGCTCTGTTTGCAATGCTATTGCCGGGGGCTCCGCCAGTTCTGCTCACACGATGGCGCCAGCAGCAAGTTAAAGTTAGCGACGGCGCCGAATTAGTATTGCGGTGAGAAGGGAAAGGCTGCGCCGATTGCTTGTTTCGTGCTAGGATTCAAAACGTTTGTCAACCGAACAAATTCCTTAGAAGAAGATTCGTACAACACTATAGGCTTAACGTCTGGATACGAGAAATCTCACGAAATGATCGGGAGTTGACAAAAAAGACGTTGATTTGGAACCTCACTTTGCACCGGTTAGTTCTATCAGGAGCCTATAGAAAACAACTATAGGTTTTCTATAGGCTCCTGGTTCTATGTATGACCACAAACTAACGGTAGCATTGGAATGCATGCACGCATCTGACAAACACTGTCAATGTATTAACTACGTTTTTTGTTAATCCTAGATTTACACCCGCTTCAGGCGGACACGTGTTAATTTAACTGTGACCAGTTTTCGCCTCGCCATGCTTTGATTGTCGAAAGTAATAGAACTGCCGAAATCACGAGACTGCAACTGTCGATTTAACAGTTGGCGTAGTCCAACAGTTTTTCGTGTGAGTTATGTGGTTAATTTTAGACACGTGGGGGTAAACGAGTCTTATTTTTGCTTTATTTATACTAATTAAAAAAATTAAACGTGTTTAATTCAATATTTCACAATTATTTTGTTTGTTTGGCTCTTGGGCAGCTGAATTTGGATGGCTTGCCTGCGTTACTTGTTGTTGCCTAGCAACCAGTAGGCGAGAATGCGAATGACGCGTGGCGTTGCGAACCTTGTTTTCAAATCGTTTTTAAAAATACTTCTACCGGAGTAAACATTTTCTCACTTCACTATGTTATGAGAGGAACCATAAATTATCTTTCTTCATTGTTAAAATTATTTTATTTGCTTTACGTAGCCGTAACACCGTTTCGAAACGAGACCGTATCACATCATTCCCATTGAATTCAATGCTAATACACCGACGAGATCGACCGATGGTGTTCGCAGCGCCTCTCGCAATTGGAACTGTCCCTGCCCCAAGCTCTTAGCATAGCACTGCCTAACCATATGAAATATATATAGAAGCATCCTTGTCAGAAGTGACATGCAGCCCCATTACTTCTCCATGCTTAATCTCCCTTTAACTGTTCTTTGGTACTTACCTCTGGGAAGACAGTCGTCCTAGGGCATTTGTAGACGATTACTTATAAACATTTATTTAAATAACAGTAAACTTAATGTTTATTTATGCCATGTTGCACAAGGAAGCGTATGTCTAGCAATTAACTTGCTAAAACGTACCAAGTATCTGGCCAGAGCTTATGTAGCATCATTGCATTATTTATCAATCTCAGTTGCAAACTCTTTGTAGCGTCATGCGTTACAATAACGTTTGTATTGTCACCGAAGATCAATTTCATACTCATAATGTAACTTCATATCCCTTCTTCAGCATTGTTGCGTCATCCTCTCCTCCCTCTTCATTGTTCCCTCTCTATTTTTTTAAACTCCTACTACAAAAAGAGTGAAGACGTGTTGGCAGGAATGTCCGCTATTAATCGAGGCCTAACCGGCCAAAATATGGTTTTTGCTATCCATGTAAAATCCTAAAACGGTTTAAACACCTTCAACCTGCAATGGAAGTGTACTGCAACCCAATACATCGACACTGGAAAATTTCCATGCCAAAGGGGAAAGACTCCTCACTATACTTGCGAATAGCGACTCACCTCACTTAATAAGAACAAGAAAAGAGAGACGTTTGGACGACATGGCAACAAGTTGTAAGTGACCAAACCCCATTACCCATATGAATAAATACACTATTAGGACCAGTTAATCCCGTACATAATTTCTTGTGTGTCCTCGGTCATACTGAGAGATAAAAAGTCAATCCAGGCCTCTTGAGTCATTTACTAACTGTATTGAAATGCTTACCCTTCCTTCCTTACCAAATAGGACGACCAAACGCTGTTGACCTTACCACACTCTGCCCTTTCATGAAGATGGTCAATATTCTTCATCTTTAAGTCCGACTCCCGGAATAATGCTACATACTGATTCTGTCATTTCTATCTACATTTTAATAGCACAGAGCTATCTGCTATGTCATTTTGGTAGAATCAAGCTATGAATTTATACAACAGCAGTAAAGAAAAAATACGTCTTGTGAACATTGCAACTTGACTAAACAAATCTTTGTTTCAGCACTTTCATCATTCTCCCACTACATTTCATTCTTATTGCTCTTCGTTATAATTGCATGGTTAATCGATCTCAGTTGCAATCCCTTTGAAGCGTCAAGCATTATAGTAATTTTATATTGTCACTGAAGAGCAATTTTATACTCATAATGTAACTCCGTATTCTATCCCTCCTTCAACATTGTTGTGTCATTCACTCCTCCCCTTTATTGTTTGCCCTATTTTTTTTTACCTCCTACTACAAAAAGAATGTCTGCCATTACTCAAGGCCTAAAAGCCCAAGTAAATTTGTTTTACTATTCACTTTAAAACCTAAAACAGTCTAAACACCTTCAACCTGCAGTATAAGTATGCTGCCACCCACTACAGCGACACTGCAACAGTTCCATGCCTAAGCGTATAGACTCCTCAGTATACTTGCGAGTAACGACTTACCCCGATCAATATGAACAAGAAGGAAGAGCAGTCGCAAGTCACCAAATCCCACTACTGTATATAAATACGCTATTAGGACTGATTATTCCCGTACTTCATTTCTTTGTTGTTTCCTCAGTGATATTGAGAGATAATACCAACCTCTCTGAGTCACTGTATGCAAAAGCTTATAAATCCAATTTCGCTTCCCAACGAAGGGGACCAAACGCCGTAGACTTCATCACACTCTGCCCTTTCATGAGGCTGGTCAATATTCTTCATCTTTAAGTGCTATACCTCTGGAGTAACGCTAGATACTGACTCAGTGATTTCTTTCAACATTTTAATAGCACAGAGCTATTTCCTCTGTCCCTTTCAGTACACCCCCCCCCCCCCCAATGGATCAGAAGACAAGAATACCAGATGATGCACCAAGAAAACAGTTTAGGCCTACAAATAAGCAAAGACACTACTGCTTCGCCTGTGGCTCTACGG
>JAHWFP010057911.1:0-12017 GCA_023313725.1 Lithobius niger
ACAACCCCTAGTAAAGCTCGAAACGTCGCCTACTTGTGCACTTCTCTGAAATTTCCAACAACATACGGTTTTGAAGGGCTTTACACCAATCAGACTGCCCGAGAGGGAGTGGTGTGAAGACAGGGGAGCATTGAGGCACTACAGTTATGTCACAAGGTAAATGACTGATCTTGGGGTCATTGTTCTGGTCTTAGTGCTACCAATATGGAACTGTAAACTCTGACAAGATTTGATAGAGATAGTAAATTGTGCACTCCAAATGGGCGAGGGAAGCATTTCAGCCCTGCAGTTTTGCCATAAATTAAGCAGATGATGTCGGTGTTAGTGTTTTCGCATCACGGCCTTCTCAATATAGAACTACAAAATCTGACAAGGGGTTGGGGGATCCTAATCAGACAGCCCCAAATTGAGGGAGGCATGAATTTATGTTATATGGTTAATGGTTGGACTAGGTATCAGTTTTTTATTTTTTGGTACCCTTGCATACAGAACTGTAGAAACTGATGTATTTTGCAGCAGTTTGAAGGGTGGGTTTGTTTCAGACTATGTGGAAGGAGTAGGTGGCTGTAGACCTATATTTTATCATGACGTAAATACCTGATTTGGGTTTCATTTTTCACTCTGGCTGCTTTGAATCCAAGATAAGGTTTAGAAGAATTCCCCAAAAGACTTCTACTAATTTTAGGGGTTTCAGTGGAGGCTCGATGTTTAGGTCGTAAGGTATATGGATAATCGTGTTATCACTGAACTGTTCTTGATGTACTGAACACGGAAACGTAGTCCGACAAGTTTTGGGATAGCTACTTTTTACCTTCGAGAGACTTCTCTCTGTGGAAAAAATCTCTTTCATCCAACCTTAAGATCAAACTAGCCATATTGTTCGCTTCACTCACTCCATTGGCGTCATTTCATGCTTCCTGTAATTTCTTTGATTCCAAGACCATCACTAATTCATGTACTGATTATTTCAAAGCAAACTAATTGCAATTATTGCTCACAATTCGTCCATCCCATTCCTAATCACGCCTGCATTTTATGATTGCTCACGACGTCATAGTTTTATCAGGAAAAGTTTGTTCAGTCATAATAAAATTTACGTGAACAAACTAGGACGTCATGAACAAACGTCATAAGGGTCCAAAAAACGTAGACTTTATTTTGCCGTGTTTTGCGTATTTGGGGGGGTCAACAAATCGAGTTACAGAGACAAAAATAGGCCTAACGGTTACACAATTTAATTATCTTTTATTTGGTCCTATCTTTGTGGGTGCCTTGGTTCAAGAGGAGTAGATGCACATGCACACACACGCATACCCTTTTAATGACTTTAGATGTAGAACAAGCAAATCACACAATTGCAGCCAAAAATTTTGACAAATGCTCCACGCTTCTGGACATCTCATGCATCACGGATCATCGACGAATTTCAGATTCAGTTCTGGTTTCGTTTTGATTAGAGCAAGTGATTGTCCGGATTCGATTTGTTATAGTTTGCGCGATTAACTCACTGGTGGCTTGTCCGTCAGAGAATAGTTTGTGGAAGTTGCTACTGTCTACTGCCCAGTGCACAATCAAACGTTCTGAAAGGTGAAAGTTCAGAAAAGTTCTATCTTTGACCCCTATATAATTTGGCCGCTGTGTCATACCTAAATTTTTCGGTACAAAAACGAGAAAAAAATGTTTTGTCATGGAGTCCACCATATTCTGTTTTTGTCCAATTAGATGATAAAGAAGGAATTGTGGAGGGGCAGAAGGGGGAGAAGGTTGAGAGTCAGTTGAATGCACAAACTATTCCAGTCTTTAACACTGCCGGCAAGCAGTGCTTATTAGAGTTCGTTTGCGCACGAAAATTTCAGAAAATTGGACAGGAGGAGGAGGCGGAGGCGGCGGAGCGGCTAACAATATCAAAATGTTACAATGCTGCAACATGTAACAATAGGGTAACAATAGGTGAGGCGCACAATATCGGATTATAGCTCACTTTTCACTTTTACTTTTATTTTATACATTAGTCTACGGACCTTGAGTCATTCGCTCAATTCTAAATCTTACAACTACGACTACAACTACTTAAATCTAACACCCATAACCATAATTCCATCACACCCAAGTTCACCATAGATCACCCCCCCCCCCCTACAACTGGTTGATCCTTGCCGTCTGCGTACAGAATCTCGCTACTTGTCGTAGGGCGGATACAGTCCCTGCATCGTGCTAGGAGGCACCCAGAATTCCCCTCAGTTCGGCTCCCCAATCCTCCAGTACCCGGCCCCGAAAATTTGTGCACAGGTGGCAAACCAGAATGAAGTGCTCCACTGTCTCGGCCTCTGTACCACACCTGCAGACCGGAGTGGGACTGAGGCCCAGCCGGTGCTTATAAGCTCTCAATAGCACATGGCCAGTCCTAAGTCTGGACAACAGTGCTCCGTCCCCCCTAGGAAGCACATCCAGGCCATGCGGACGACAAACAGTCGGGTGGAGATCGTAAAGAACCCTGCCAACTCCACTATCATCCCACTCTTTCTGTCAGTCCCTTGTTGTCACCCACTTCAGAACTGGGAGGAGTTCCCTTGGAGTAACTGGAAATGTAACCGTCTTGATTCTCTCCTCAAATCCCCGTCTAGCCAATCCGTCTGCCACCTCGTTCCCAAAGTAGCCAGTGTGGCCCGGCACCCAGCCCACAGCCACCCTGACCCCACACTGCATGGCACTCACCAATTTCAAGCCAATCTCAACAACGAGGGGATTACTGACATCCAATTTCCTGTATGCAGGTCGAAGGAACCGGATCCCAACCGCAGTCCGTCAGCACCCAGAACTGTCTCAACTACAAATCTAACCCAATATCCAGTGCGACCGACAGTGCTACCAATTCCCCAATGAAGGCAGATGGGAGGCGCTTAAGAAAGTAGCTGTATTCCTGCCATAGGTCGGGAACACATATTCCCGCACCTCCCTCCCACACACCACTGGAAAACGAGGCATCACAACAGATATCTGCCCAGTCAGAGCTGTCTCCTGGCTGCTCCGAACAGGCCAAGAGAGGCAAAACCTCCCCACACCAAGCCCACAGGTGCCCACCACCCACGACTCTCGGAGCCGGGAAGGCACCTGGACCATGCTGTTGTAGCATTGTAGCACCCAACCCCAAAGCTCCGAGAAGCTTACGTGTCCACAGGCTCGGTGCTGAGTAGGAGACCAAATGCCTAGCCACTGGATCATTGCCACCCCTGGCAACCGCCCTGAGGCACAAGGCAGTCAACGACTGTCTTGTTCTGAGTACAGCGGCACCTCTCCTGCCTCAATATGCAGAGCAGGTACTGGGATCGAGGGCAGGCAGCCAGTAGCTGTGCGCAGGCAGCCATTAAGGGCTACCTGTACCCTCTCCATAGCCCCTCTAGAACCAAGCAGGAAGGGAAGGTGGAAATCCACGCAGGACTGGATGTGAACCTGATACAACGTCACTATGACCGACCTCTTAGCCACCAACTTATTGGAGGCCACCGACTTGAGGACCCATGATGGGTAACATTTTTTTTCCCAATGTTGTTCGCATTCTCCATCCACGAGAGTTGTGGATTGAGCCTATGACCAAGGTAGCATACACTAGTGGTGGCTGTCACCACTGAGGTCCCCACCCGAATACTGCCATCAAGCCTCCGCCCATATGCGAAAATCATCAGTTCCGTCTTTGGTGCAGACAGGGCCAAGCCCCGCTCTGCTAGGATAGTGATCCCCTAGCAATAATGTCCTCAAGCTTCGCCAGAATACGAGCAACATCAGGGCCAACCACCCAAACAGCAACATCGTCCGCATATGCCACTGTAGAGCCGAGCAGGCTGAGCTCTTCAAACACGGCATTGATCGCCACCGCAAAAAGAGTTAGGCTTAAGCAACTCCCTTGCGGCAGGCCTCTACTCGCAGACTTCACTCCAGACCCGAAACCACCAACCCTCGTTGCGAACTCTCGGACACCCAGCAAAGCGAGGTTGGCCTCACCCAATTTCTCACTGGCTCCCATTGACTGCAGAGCCGACTTGACCCAGGCAACATCCACCATATCGTAAGCTGCCTTGACATCCAGAAAGGCGACTGCAGCAATACAATTGTCGGCCCACGCTTCCCTGATCCCAGACTCCAGGTGAAACATGGCATCCTGAGCCCCCCTCTGTTTTCGAAAACCGTACTGAGCGTGGTAAAAACTGCCTGACTTCTCCAGAACTCTATTTAATCTACCAACCAGAATCCGCTCGTATCCGCTCACAGGAGTGCAGGGCAATGGGTCTGTAACTTGAAACCTGTGTTCTTGGCTTCCCCTCCCTAACACTGGTGTGAGAATAGAAAATTGCCATGTCGCAGGGATCTACCCTCCATCAAAGCAGTCCTGGAACACAGCAAGTAACTCACTGTGACTCTCTTTACTCAGACACTTCAGTTGCCCATAACTAATACCGTCAATACCAGGAGCCCCACAAATTTTACAGGCCTCGAGAGCCACCTCAAGCTCCAGCAGAGTCAGCAAGGCATCAGACTCTGGCGGAACAGACCAACGGCAGACTGAAGTCATATATGTCATATATGTGTGAGAAGTTCCTGTTGAAGGCTTCCGCCATTACAATTCCCTTCAAAACCTGCCTTGCATCATCACGGACCCACTCCACTGACGCTCGCCAATCTTGCGGCCGAATAAGACCCCAGACTGAGAGACTCCCGTACGGGGAGACTCCCGTGGCGATTTTCTCACACAACCGTGCACCGAAAGACTGTTTCTCGTGTCGCAACGTAAGACGAGTTTCTAAGGAAACACCGACAAACACATACCACTGCTCAGCCGAGGAGTGGCGACGAAATTGCTGCCAGGCCCTCCTCCGATCACACACTGGCCTTCTGCACGCTCCTGTCCACCATGGCGATTTCACCTTCCCTTTCCCCTAAATTATTTCCCTATTCCTATTGTACCGCCCAGTCTTGCCGGCCCAACGTGCAACCCAAGGGCCAAAGCTGCCAGAAGAGACAACAGGGCAGGCAGACACGCGACCAACCCTAGAACGACACCCAGTATGCTGACAAGAGAGCTATGGGGAAGTGATCACTACCTCGCAAATCCCCATAAACCCAGAAGGCAAAGTGATGTGCGAGTCCCACAGTGCTTAAGTAGAAATCCAGTACCGATTCTTGTGTCACCTCCCCCATACCTCTGTACAAAGGTCGTTGTGCCATCCTGAACTACCTCTAACTGTTGCTTTTCCAAAGACTCTGCAATAATTCTCCCTTCTGTATCACACTTTTGACCTCCCCAAAGCCAATGATGGGTGTTGAAGTCACCACCCAGAATGAAAGGCCTGGGCAGCGAGTCCAACCAGGGATTCCACTCCACCCGTAAGATGCGCCCCATGACGTGCACATACCCTAACGTTAGCCAGCTTTCGCCCCTCCCCCTCACCCCCTCCCACCAGACTTGAAAAACACAGGAGTCAATCCCAGGGCATGCGGGATATGGGAACATGGAGATGGGAACATAATTTTTGACGAATACCCGAATACCTGAACCAGCGTGCCCCGCTAGTGTCGTACAATCCGCCAAACAGGAGTCATTCCTCCTAGGTACTTAGATTCTAGAATCCCTAAAATCTCAAATTCTCTACTTAAAACCCAAATGTCCTCTAACTTGTTGGCGCCTCCCCACACGTTCCAGGAGCAAATATTGAATTTTGGCCTAGCCTAACTCCAGTTTATCACAGCTACCAGACTTAGCACTGTTTGCACCCTTATCACTAATACTTCCATCATAACTAATGTCGGACAACATATCCATCTCCACCAAACCGCTTGGGTTCTCACCCCATTCAGTTACCACTTCCACCACATTATCCTCAATAGGAAATACCCCTTCCCCCTCAGAGATTGGTGGTTCTGCTGGACATACTCTCATTGCAGTGCGTACATCAGGCGCCGGCATTGGGAGTGGTACACCGACCGATTGACCGCCTTCAATCACTGCTGCATCACATCTTGCTGCACTGTGTACTGGAGCACAAGTTTCATCATTTTGCACAAGCGACATATCCTGACCGTGCACTTTCGATGATTAAGCACTGGGGAGGTGACTACACGTGCCCGTTTCTTTGATCTTCTCCCCCTGACCTGCACAAACCATCCCTCCTGGCTCTGAAGCACCTCAGGCTGCGCTTCCATCTTGGCACCCGAATCCTCGATTTGCACAATTGGAACAGATGGACCTGCATTAGCCAAAATCTTCTCTTGTTTTTAATAGTACTTCATCACTCCGAGGAGCACTACGACCACGGTTCAAGGTCTTCCGAAGATGTTGACATGGGGTATCTTTGGGCATGGTTGCTTGACAAGACGTACAATACACATTCTGACAGAACTTACGAACGTGCTCTCGGATTCCACAATTTAGACACCAGGGGGCTCTGTCTGCAATCATCTGAAGCACAGGAACTCCCTTCACTCCTACAATATCAGGAATTTCGTCGAAAAGAACTGTTCGTTAGCTTTAAAATCACGCTGTGCACACCTGTATGGCAATGCTCCAAACCCTCCGTGGTATGGCTTTCAAGTTTGTGGCTAACCACTGTGCCTTAGTTTAGCAGTGCTTGCACAACGTTAGCTACCGTTGTTTCCAACGGCAACCAATGCAATCGTACTCGCACCAACCTTTCATGAAGATCAAATACTTCCGCTTTATATCCGTTCAGTGTAATGGGTCGGTGCCTCTTCACTGCTTCCTTGGCCGTAAAGAGGAGAATGAGACCTGGAGTGTGTTATTGGCTCTCGGCCAGCATAGCCCAGTAATTTTTTTTAAACTGACAAATTGCGCCAAAGCATCACAAACATGGACGGAGCTATAGGGCTTGCCCACCGGGTCTGCAATGATGACAAGGGACTTTTGCATTTTGCAATTAGCTAGGCTGCCTTTCTACATTTTCTTTAGCCACACCAATGCTCCACTGTGTTGGTCTTCCTCAAATTCTTCAACACCATCTTCTGCTTGCCTCTTCCTATATTCATGGTACCTGTGGTTTTGTGCTATTTCAGCATACGAAGTTGCATGTACATTTCGTCGATACACTCCCTCACTGATAAATCCATTAAGCTCAGCATTTCTATTGTTATTTCCATTATTTGCATTATTATGACGCACTACAACACCACTCAATTGTTCGCCATTGTTGTCATTTAATTGTTCGCCACCATTTTCCTCCACACCACTCCCAACACTCACCACTTTACTGCCTACCAAACCGTACAGATCGGAATCCAATTTGTCGATGCCCTGCTTCTCAGCTCGCTGTAAGAGGTCACCATATACCTCATCGGTTGTGATGCCTGCATCGATGACTTTTTGACCCGAAACTCCTTTGCGTTTTAGCTCAAGCAGAAACTTCTTTACTTCCCGCGCCATCTTTTATGCACTCCAACAGGATGCAACAAGATGCAACAATGGTTGGGTGCCAGGAAACTAACATTGTCGTTGTTTGAGTTAGCTAGCTCGTTGTGGAGAACCAAATTTAAATGGTCTTGATTTTTTCTTAAATCTTCAAGTTTTAAACCATAGGGTGCGAAGTCTTAAATTTTGAGGCCTCAAAATTGGGCGGCCGACATAACTGAGTGACTTATTTACTTTTTCAATGCGGGCTTCGGGAAGCCAGTTGAATTGGTTCCGCGATGACACTAAATCCAGAAATACGCTAATGTGTTGCCATCAAATAATAATCATGGGACAAACCTTTGGCGGAACCTAAACATAAGTATCCATTTCTAATGTTCCGTTTTTTCGAAAATAAAAATCGGTGGACAGTGGACACATATAAAATGGAAGCGAAAAAAGCCAACAAATTAACTGAGCAAAAAAAGGCTTCGCCGTTTAGAGAAAAACATTAGAGCTCGTATCCCCATACTCACAGCCCTGAAGGTAAACGAATAAAAACGGATTAGAGTTCACTGGAACGCAACGAACTATAATTTGAACTCCAATTCGCAAAACGTAAACCCACAAACACACACAAAATAGACTCCATAAACAGCAAAACGCTACAAAAATTGAAAGATAAAAATGCATACACAAAATGACCACAAATTATAGTTCAAATTATAGTTCGTTGCGTTCGAGGAACTCTAATCCGTTTTTATTCGTGTACCTTCAGGGCTGTGAGTACGAGCTCTAATGTTTTTTTTTGTCTAAATGGCGAAACCGTTTTTTGCTCAGTTAATACAGTAAGTATAACTGTGATGTTGGCAGGTATTTTTTTTCTGTTTATCGTGTATGGTGTGAATATGAAATCGTAAGTTTGAGAAGATTTGTAGGAGCTGTATCTCCAATAGATTGCCTTGAAAAATGACTTCGGCTGTATATTTTCATATTGCAAATGGTTGATCATGGCTGGTCAATAAAGAGGGTGGAGTGAAACGACAATTTTTTTTGGTTTTTAATCCAATACCGCGCAAAAGGTGCCGTATATGATAAAAATAAACGCTGTAAAAATTTATTTTTTATTTATGACAGTATTTTCTGCCTCCCAACGCATTTGACAATTATGAAAAATTACAAATTGCAAATTACTAAAAACCATATTTTAAATTAAGCTACCTTATATGATAATTATTAACTCTGTATTTTGTTAATTTTGATCTGACAATATCTTCTGCCTCCCCAACGCCTTTGAAAATCACGAAAATATGAATGTTTGACTAAAAGTCATATTTTAAATTTTTTTCATGTTTATTTTTTCTAAACTCCATACCGCTCCAAAAGTTACGTTATATGATAGTTATATTTTGTTTTATTTTGCTCTGACAATATCTTCTGCCTCCTAGGAATTTTTATGTAGTCGTCTGGGTTTAAAAGTGTATCCCCGTTATATATCCTGTAGAACAGTCCTAGTCGACGATCCCTTCTTTGCACCTCAAGTGGCCAAACACCATCCGTGTGCCGCGGCGTTGCACTTTCCCAATCATGTCCACCAAAAATCTAGTTTCAGGGTCCCACACCGCACTGCAATAATTGAATTTTGACTGAACTAAGACATTAAAAACCAGCTCTCTAGTACGCGACATTGTACCAGCCAAAACACGGCCTATGAAGCGAACTTCAGAGTTGGCCTTTGTGCACAGGCTCCAGACGTGGTCGTTCTAGTTTAGCCTATTGTTAAGTTGAACTCCCAGAATAGAGAGTCTATCAACCACCTGCAAAGCATCATTACTGATTTTATACTAGGGATGACAACAGTCTTTTTTCTAGACACCGCTAAGACTTGGTAGGATTGAGATTCATTCTCCACTTTTTACACCACTCTTCAGTTCGATTCAAATCAAATTGCAGCTCTGTTCGGTCGGATGCCTTCATAATACTGTGGACCACTGTGGAATCATCTGTAAAGACTGCTTTGTCAGACTGAATGGATTCGATCAGAATAGGACCACTAACGGATTCCTGTTGCACTTCAGACAAGACTGGAACTTCAGTTGACCTTTTTCCATTTACAACAACAAACTGTCTTCTGTCTTGGAGAAAGGCATAATACCAGTTCACAACACATCTGATGCACCATAGCCCTGAAGCTTTATAAGAAGCAAATCGTGAGGCACGGAGTCAAAAGCTTTAGCCATGTCCAATGCTACAAGGTCAACGGTAGCTCCTTCATCTAGTGCACTAGCAATATTATGTATCATGTCCAGAAGCATCAGCTCGCACGAAGATCTCTTACGGATGCCGAACTGTCGCTGCGAGAGTAGACAGTTGATTTCCAAGTGTGCCACAAGGTTGCTGACATGAACATGCTCCAACATTTTGCAGCATATCGATGTTAGTGAGACGGGACGGTAATTTCCCACAACATTCTTCTCTCCACCCTTGTGCAGTGGTACCACTGCAGCGATCCTCCAGTCCTCCGGCACACCACCCTCCCCCAAACTCTGCCTAATGATATGCAATAAATACCGCGTATTTACTACCTATGCCTCCTTATGCATCCGACTGACAATGCCATCCAGACCAGGTACCTTGCCCTCCTTGAGGGTAGAAATGAGGTTTAACACGCCAGCATACGCAATTTCGAAATCCGGCATTACATCATTACTTTTGACGTGAGCAACAGCAGCCTGTCATCAACATCGGGCCCAGTAAAAACAGATTCAAAGACACCGTTAAACTCGTTAGCCCTTTCAGAGTCTCCAGTGACAAGTGTGCCATCTTCAGAAAGTATAGGTGGGATGCCACATTCCTGTGTATTTGCATTCTTGACCAAAGCCCAAAAACGCTTTGGGGTCTTTGTAAAGGTAACACCTAAGGGCCCATTTATAATATTGATTTCGACGCATACGCATGATGCTCGGCGCGTGAAACTATATTTTTTTGCCATGCTCAACGCTTCAGTGCGACTGTTTACAATTGTAGAGCAGGTGGGCCAACGCGCACATTTTGCTATTTTTAAGTGTCACGCGAATATCTACTGGACCTAGATCGATGAGCCCCAAGCAACGCTCGCACGCTTAGTTTTTGCATGCTGGGATAGGAAAATGGTGGCGTCAACGGATTCCATCGGCACCGATCAGCGCCACAAGAAAGGGAAACGTGGTGTGCTAAAAGGTTGAATGCTCAAAATAAACGGCCAGATATCTTAATTACAGTGACCTTGACCCGTATGGCATCGAATCTTGGCGCTATAGAAGGGGGAAGTTGTGAAATAGCATAGTTGGAACAGAGTATCGGCCAGCATTATCAAGCTCACGCGCCTGCAAACACGTTTGATTTGAAAATGAAAGAGCATTTGCTTTAGCGTGACGATATTACGAGCGGGAAAGCAGATAGTCCGTGTGCACTGCTTTGCTCATGAACTGGCGTACGCGTCGAGTGTCGAGCTACGCTCACGCACAAGTTTTTATATTGTAAACGCAGCCGAAAGGTGCGTCTACACGGGGCGCTATTGACGCGTGACGCCACGCTTTTCTTAACGCGCGCTTCGTTCCGACTTTTTTTTTATGACGCCTCGTGTAGTTCCATGGGCAACACAATAATCCCCCGCCACAACAACGGTATAATAGCGCGTGCTTCCCGCGTCTCCATACAGCCCCGTGTGGATGGACGAAACAGCAACAAACTCAACGCGCGCTGACCTCATTTCCCTGTCAACGCGAAGCGCCGGTAGATAGAATCAGAGCCCCCTAAGAAAGCCTTAGGGGGCTCTGATAGAATCCAGTATATTTTCTGGCGCTTTGACGCCGCAGTCGTGCCACGAGATTGGTCAGTACGGATCACGTGAACAAAACATGGCGCCTCGACGAAGCCTTCGCTTTGGCAGTTTCGGCGGTGGCAATCGGCAGGGAATCTGAACGATTGACAAAACTAGAGGTATGAATGAAGCCGTATTTCGCTATAAATGGATTAATTAAACTTAGGCCGACACTCGGTACAATTTGTAGAAGGAAATACGGCCGATTTGGCGCTATTTCACGTGGCCGAAAGGAGTACCTCTGAACGAAAGCAACAAAAGTGCGGGCGGGTAGTGGCTAC
This sequence comes from Lithobius niger, assembly GCA_023313725.1. Classification (NCBI taxonomy): domain Eukaryota; kingdom Metazoa; phylum Arthropoda; class Chilopoda; order Lithobiomorpha; family Lithobiidae; genus Lithobius; species Lithobius niger. Next base: position 11,537 of record JAHWFP010057911.1, read on the forward strand.
GGTCAAGGCTGAGGGCTCGCTATGGTCAACGAATTTGATAGGTTTTTGGCGAAAGTGTGGGTCAAATAGTTGGCTACAAACCTTCCGAAGAAATAGTCATTTTTAAACAAATTATAAATAATTAAATAATGTGTGTGTGTGTGGGGGGGGGGGGGGGGGCGGGGGGAAAAAAAATATCCGAAACGCAGTGTTGTAAGGACTAATTTTTCCGAGGAATTTTGCGCCACTCAACTCTTGTGGTTGGTAGGGGTACAGTTACTTGATCTCCTGCCTAAAGGGCCTGAGTCTGAACTATAACAGAATAAATGGGGATAAAATGAGAGTGTGTAAGAAAAACACGGTATTTTCTTTATCAAGTGGAAAATTCATCATTCCCCCCTCCCCAATTTCTCACTGGAATTAAAAGGGCAGAGTATTTTATTTCCCGGCTGTACAGTTACACAGAATTTCCAAAGGGTCAATTTTTTAAAAGTAAAAATCA
>JAHWFP010057913.1:0-15846 GCA_023313725.1 Lithobius niger
GAGTGAACAATTTTGTAACATTTGAAACATGTGCACAGCCAGTCGGAAAGGCTAGATGTTTAAATGACATTGGGTATCCTGAAAAATTCATAATTTTATTTTGCCAACAATGGCCTACTAAAAAGACTAAACTTCCAGGGCCTGCACCTGGTTAATTTTAGTTTTTATTGCCTTATACGAAAATATACATTACCTATTTTGTAAAATAGGAGTACGAGTACCCCCCCATTTGAGCTCTTATTTCCCTAGGAGAAAGTTGTCTTCCCTGCCGGTCTCGTAATACAGCGCAAGTCCGGAAGAAGGTCCGTCTATAAATACAGAGCGCAGCGCATATCATCATCTTTTTTCCAATCCTCTAAAACCTAGTTCCATACAGGGGAGGCTGGGTGGGCTGTAGGTAATGTATATTTTCGTATAAGGCAATAAAAAGAACATTTTGCCGGCCCCCCAGCCAGGCCGGCTAAAAATGGTTTCTTTTTGCCTAAAACATACTTAACCCAAGAATTTTTGTTTTCTTTCCGCAAAACGAGGACCATTGTCGACTTACACTGAGCATATCCCGATTACTACCATGGTGGAAGGTAGAGGAAGAGAGGGTATTATCGAGGAAGAGGGGTATTACCGGTGATAACACCACCTCTTCCTCGGTAATACCCCTCTCTTCCTCGATAACGCCACTTCTTCCTTTTCGTTTTACGCATGCGCAACTTGCCGAGCTAAGCTTAAAACAGATGCTAACTACTAGTTAATGGTCGCGGCTTTTGAATCGTATATATACCAGCAGGAGAACTCGACATATTCGTTATGATTTTCGTATTTTTACGTCAAACTTTATAATTTTTTATGCTGGTATTTTATAATTTTTCTTCGGCGATCTATTGGCATAAATAATTTTAATTTTTACCGCATTAGTCTTTTAGTTTTCGATCCCATGGTAATTACTAGCAAACTATTAAAAATTAGTATAGGAACACATACAGCGCCATCTCTCGGTGGTTTTCAGCAATGCCAGGTTGATGCGGCGCGTTTAACAGGAAAAAGTCGCCGACAGCAGCATCGCCTATAAAACTTCTCGTTGGAGACAAATAATTTTATGAACTGACAGATTGGTACACTAACAAAACGTAGCATTACGTTACAAATATTAATAAACACAAATAATGCGCTTAATCCTTTTGTTATTTTTTTTTGAATTGGGATATACTCCAGTAAAACAGCCCTCTAGCTTTTGTGGATAATACGGCTAAAAATGTTTTCGCACTCAGCCTGTAACCAGACTAAAACTAACTCATGCTAATTAATTTGAAATTTTACCCTTGCGCTACGCGCCCGGGATATAATAGCTAAATAATTAGCATTCGTTAGTTTTAATGTCAGATTACAGGCTTTGTGCAAAAACAGTAGCCGTATTATCCACAAAAGCTCTAGGGCTATTACTACTGAAAAGACCCCGGCTAATCGAAAGCGAAACCGAATTAACCGAGAATTCTTGTTTTCTTTCCACAAAACGAGGACCATGGTCGACATACACTGAAAAGATCCCGGCAAATTGAAAGCGAAACCGAATTACACTGAGAATTTCCCTGACCGAAATTTGGTCACTTGTGTACTAAATTCGCCCAATCACAACCGACTTACAGTGATAATCACGCAGTAGCTTTCAAAAGCTACTGCGTGATTATCACTGTAAGTCGATGTTCATTGGCTAAATTTAAAACTAAATCTGTTAGGCAATATCCTGTAGCTTTCATTGGTCGACGCAGCATAATGCTAAACCGTGCAAAACATGGCGAGCGCTTTCTGAAGTTCATACGCTTTTGGCAGTCACTCGCTTCAAACATTACACAGTTGACACGTTACGATACGTTTGTTGAATTCATTTCAAATAAGAGTATGTATTTTCCTACCAGTAACAGTCCGGAAGGCCTTTCTTTCGAAATACGCACTGTGTCGTTCATTTCCGTAACCTAGCAACGCCTGCAATCACACGTAGAAGCCAGTGGCGAAACCCGTTAATCCGCCTGTGTAGTTAGGCCTAACGTCAACGTAACCTAGCAATAAATTCTGAACATCGTTTTGTAATTTATTATGCTCCACTACAGTCCGTATTTGATTGTTTTTTTTATTTACTCTTGCAATTTTAGAAATAATAAAATTATGCACTGCATTTATTAATTTATTATTACGGAATTGTTTAAAGTAAAAGTTTGGAGGTGTGCGCAAATGAAAAATTTTTGGCGGCGGCGAATATCAATTTTATTCCTGGCGGCCATAGTGCCATTCGGCGCGCCGATATTTGGACGGCAGCGTGACTTTTATAAAATTTTTAAATGTTGCATACGAAATTTAGAGTGCTGAATACTGAAATATGACGTGAAATTCTCTAACTAAATACCCCGCGAGCTATTGGAAATTATCAAATTTTTTTCTACACTCGTGTTTTGGCCCATTAAACTCACTCGTGCTACTTATTGGCAGATAATTTCCTTCGTGCTACGCACTCGTGAAATTAATGTCTGCCTAAATAGCACTCGTGAGTTTATAGGGGCCAAAACACTCGAGCTGAAAAAAATTATCGATAATTTCCTTAACTCTTGGGATATTACGTTTGATAATTACCCTGCAAATCGAAAGTGAAACCCTAAAACGAAATCACTTCGCAGAATCGTTTTGCGGAAAGAAAAACGAAAATTCTCTAACCGAATTCCACTCGTGCTTCTATGAAATTTATAATTGTGCGTTTTAGCACTCAACTGCCTTCGGTCTCGGGACATTAAACCTGGAAAGGAGTTTCGTGCTAAAATGCACAAATTATCAATTTCATAGAATCACTCGTGGTATTATAGCCGATAATTTTAGCATTACAATCCTCGAATGTGATGTTCTCCTGGAGGTTTCTTACGGTGCGCAGACGCCTGCTTGCATATCCCACTGCGCATGCGCGGCGCAGTCCTCCCTCATAAAAGCGAGAGCGTGGACGCTTTCGGCATTCATTTTACTCTCAATATGTCAGGCGGTGACTATAGAGGGAAGGTAGGGCGGGAGTTAGGTTAAGTATGTTTTAGGCAAAAAGAAACCATTTTTAGCCGGCCTGACTGGGGGCCGGCAAAATGTTCTTTCTTTATTGCCAGAACATCTTAACCTAATAATTTTAGCATTATCAGTTGACCTCGTCAAAATTGGTGGCGGGCACCGCCTTGACGGGTGCCCCGGGATGCAAGCAGGCTTAGTCCTCAAAATTTTTTATCTGGAAGAGAAAAAATTTGCACTTTATTCAGAACAATGTGAACAGGAACTTGGATCTCTTTCGTAGGGATTGGTGGCCTTGAAAAGGACCGTTGTTTAGTGGGTCTTGCTTCCGTCTGGATGGCTTGCTCGTTCTGAGTGCTGAGTGCTAAGGGAGCTTGACCACAGTCCTGGCTGCGACGATCGGTCCCAATCGGTATAGTTCAGATTCTTCTCTTGACATGTCCATTAAGTAATGGGACGTGAAGGTTGATTGATGGCTCCATGAAGCTGCTGCCAGGATCTCCCTATCGGGGTGGCGTTGTGGTGGGCTCATGATGTGGAGATAGCTCTTACTTCATGTGCCATTACCCTCATGCTCTTACTCCATGTTTTGTTTTTCGTAAGCTGCTTTAATTGTTTTCTTTATCCAGCGTGATATCATAGCAGCTGATGTTTCGCCGTACTGGAGGTCGACGGGGAGAAAGAGTTGATTTCTGCCTTTGCGAATGTCATCGTGTTGTGTGCGAGCAAGGTAAAAACGTAGGGCCCTGACCGGGCAGAGGAGGCGTTCAGGTTCGTTGCCCGTAATATTGGAAAAGGCAGGAAACGTGATTGGTTTTGATGGTTCGGATGGTTTTTGAGTTTTTGCTCTAAATGATGCTCTTGGGTGTAATGTTACTGAGGAAAAATTCGGGCCGAAAATGCAGTAAGCCGGGTCTGTAGAAAGGGCTTGAATCTCGGAACATCTGAGGCTGGCTGCCAGGGTTACTAAGAAGACAGTTTTGCGGGTCATGAGGTGAAGGGAGCTGTCTTGCATGGGTTCGTACGGGTTTTCCATTAGAGATTGTAGAACGAGGGATAAGTCCCAGTCGTTTACGGTTCGTCTGATTGTGGGGCGTTCGTTTTCGAAAGAACGTAGTAGTGAAGAGATGTGATAGTCGTCTAAGAGTTTGGTTTTGTTGGCGGCTTTGAAGACTTGAGTTTAGAGCTGAGCGATAGACTAGGATGGTTGATCCTTTTAGTTTATCGGTGTTGAAGGTCTGTGAAGAACTTTAGGAGGTCTGGTAGAGGGGGAGTCGATTGGATTTGTATGTTTCGTGATACACCAATGAATCCACTTTGACCAGTGGCTGTCGTACATTCGGTTGGTGGAGTCCCTGTTGGGTTTTAAGGCGATGCGTTCAGTCTCCTCTTGATGAATTCCAGCCTTCTTGAGGAGTCTGATGATAGTAGCCACGCATGTAAGTTGAGGTTTGGGTGTAACTTTGAGCCTTTCTGTTGTGACAGAAGATCTGGTTGCAGGGGTAGACTTCTTGGAGTGTCGACTACTAAGTTTAGGAGAAGTGGAAACCATCCTGCTGACGGCCAGAGTGGGGCTATTAGAAGGAACAGGCTCTGGCCTTGGTCTATCTTTTGAAGTACTTGTGGTAGCAGTTTGAAAGGGGGGAACAGGTAAGCAAATAGGTTGTGCCATGGAAATGTCAGGGTATCGACTGCAATCGTTCCTTCGTCCGGGATCGGGCTGATGTAGAGGGGAAGCCTAGCATAGTGCTTCGTGGCGAACAGGTCTAGCATCGGTGTGCCACAGATGCTGAAGAGAGATTCGCAGATGGATTTCTTGAGGCACCATTCACCCGACGGTGGCTTTCGGCGAGATAGAGAGTCTGCAATCACATTCCTGTTGCCTGGGATGTGCAAGGGCAGTAGGGTGATGTAGTTTGGGATGCACAGATTGAAGATCTCTGAAGTTAAGAGGTGCAGGAATCTTGATTTCGTTCTTCCCTCCTCTCGGATGTAGGCCAAGGCTGTCGTGTTGTTGGCCTGGATCTGTACTACTTGATTTCGGATATGTGGAAGGAAGTGTTGGAGGGCAAGGTAGATAGCCCGTGGTTCGAGGATGTTGATGAGGTCTTCGCACGATGTCGGCTACTGGTCTGAAATTTCGTGGTTGTTTAGGTGTGCACCCCAGCCAACTTTCGAAGCGTCTGTGAAAACGAGGAGGTCGGGGGAGGATTAGTGGAGGGGAAGTGATTTCGTTAGATTTGTAATGTCCGACCACCATAGTAGGGTTTCGAAAGGAAAATCTGCTCCGAACGGGCATTGATTGTCCGGTTTTAGTTGGTTGATCGCCCAGTTGTCGATGCGGTGATGGTGGAAGGACCTGACCATCCATCGCCCGTAAGGGATGAGGCTTGCCATTGCATCCATTTTCCCAATTAGGGAGTTTAGTTCTCGGGGGAAAAAACTTGCTTGTTTCCGAAAGAGCCGGATGTGAAGGAGAAGATCTTCTACGCGGTCTGGTGAAGGGCTGATTCGAGCTGGTAGTAGGTCGAATGAGGCTCCGGGGAACGTGAAAACTTGGGCCGGTGAAAGGCGGGATTTCAAGAATTTACTCCAAACCCCCGAGTGTTTAGTAGGAGGATGGTCTTGTCTCTGTTGTATTTCAATATCTCTGGAGAGGGGTCCGGGTCGTTGACAGCCCAGTCGTCCAGGTAGGCGCTGGCTTGGATATGATGTTGGTGGAGATATGCCAGTATTGGTTTTAGAACCTTGATGAAAATTCTTGGTGCCGCATTCAGACCGAAGGGAAGGCAACGGAATTCGAAAACCTTCCGATTGTAGATGAAACGAAAGAGGTGGGTTATCGCCGGATGGAGTTGGATGTGAAGGTTGACGTCTTCCAAGTCTATGATTATTGTCCAATCGTTTTGTTGGAACGAAAGGCGGATTGTTTCTAATGTCTCCATCTTGAAGTGTTCGTTGTAAATATACTTGTTTAGTGGCTTCATGTTGAAGAATAGACGGGAGCCTCCTGACTTCTTTGTTTTGGTGAAGATTGAACTGTAACATCCCGGACCCGGTGAGTGGCATTCTACCATGGCTTCCTTTCGTAGTAGTTCCGAGATTTCGAATGAAAGGGATTTTGATACTGGTGTGGTGAAGGTCCACGGGGGTGAATTTTGTAGAGGTGGTCGAGTTCGAAGGGTCGGACGAAAGCCGTGTTTGTTTATGGAAAGGATTTCCGTGTTGCGGGTGAGGTTTTGCCAGGCGGAGAAAATGGCGGAGTCTTGCTCCAACTGGAAGGCAGGAAAGGCAGGAGGCGTCATTGTTGGTTTTTGCGAAAGGAACTCCTGTTCTTTGGTGACGAGATTCGGCTACGTCGATCTGGAGTTGCGCTCATTTTTGGTTACGCTGGCCGGAACGGGAGCGTGGAGAGTCGGATCGAAAGGACTGCTGGTTTCTCGGCTGAAAGGAAGAATTGTCGTTCCTTTTGGCCGATGAAGGTACGGGAGCTTTGTTCCATTCGGCCGATGAAGGGCGGGGGTTTGGTTGTCTGTGTCTCTGAAAGGGACGGTTAGACATGTTTTGCTTCGGTTTTGGCTTTCGTGATATATCAAGATGTGGGGCAAGAGTCAGAATTAAGCCTCGGAAAAGAGATTGGGAGTCATGGATAGGTTGGTTACGGAGCCGGTGGCGAGTGGAAACGTTCAAATTGTTTGCAGATGAAAGGCGATTTCCCGAAGGAGAATTGTGTTATTGAAAAGGGCTCTTGTAGCCCAGTTGAGGGCATGATAAGTCGCAAAACTAGCCTTCTGGAAAAGTTGAGAGAATAGCGAAGCAAGATTGCGTATCTCTTCTGGGCTTGTGTCGGCAGAGAGTTTCTCGCACACGGCGTTAACGACAGTGTTTAAGACGTCGGATTGTTATGCACCACGAAGGCTTAGGCGAAGGCACTTGTCGTTTTCAAAAATTACGAACGTTGGAATTTCAGCTTTCTTGGGGATGGAGAGGGCAGTCCCAAAATCCATTTTGACTTCGCTGCAGAGAAATTCGCATTCGGAATAGGTGTCGAAGTTCCGTGGGTTTGTGGCACGGTCCCCGAGAGGACGAAAGAAGCGGTTTTCACGTCCCAGGCGTAGGGCCGGTGGGTCCTTGTCAAGGATGAGTGGTCGCCTTTGCCAAGCAGGGCTCCTTCGTTACGAAGGAGGCGTGTGAAGAGTGTAGTTGATTGGCCAAGTAGGTTACGTGGTTTGGCCGAAGGGCGAAACCGAAACCGGTTTTTATACCTCCGTTTATGACGGGGGCATTGGCAGATTGTGAAGGCTTAAACAGGAAACAGTCGGGTACAGTCTCCTCGACTGTTTTAAGGAGGGATGCCAAAGGGAGTGTTGGATCCTCAGCAGGGACGTCCGGGAAACAGATATGTTTGTCGGTTGGTAAGGCGGCGGGCGAAGGAGACTCTTGCGCCGGTGGTGGGTCCGGGAGAGGAGTCCTCTTGGCGAAGGTAGAAGCGGCCCTTCGTTTTAAGACGTTGGATGGTGGCGAAGGAGCAGAGCGCTTGTGACCTTCATTGCTTGAAGTCGAGGCGACCCAGTCTTGGGTGTGGGCGAAGGGAAGAGAGGTCCAAGGGAACCGAAGGCGGAGTCCGTTGTCCAGCTTGGAGAGGAGATTCCGAAGGAGCCGTTGCATCTCGCAGAGGGCGCTAGTCCGCCGGCGAGGTCGAGAACAGAGACCCATCGGGCGCCGAGGGCGAAGGGAGTAAGAGCACGAGGAATCGCGGCCAATGAAGCGGGAGCTTCGGGAGTGGCAGCCATCGTCGGTCTTGAACCCAAATTCCAAAACGAAAGGAGAACCTTACGAGAAGTGCCGTTCACAGACGTACTTCTGGAGGAAAATGAATTCCAAAAGCGTCCACGCTCTCGCTTTTATAAGGGAGGACTGCGTCGTGCATGCGCAGTGGGATTTGCAAGCAGGCGTTTGCGCACTGGAAGAAACCTCCAGGAGAACATCACATTTGAGGAATGTAATGCTAAAATTATCAGGTTAAGATGTTTTGGCAATAAAGAAAGAACATTTTGCCGGCCCTCAGCCCGGCCGGCTGAAAATGGTTTCTTTTTTGCCTAAAACATACTTAAAATGATAATTTTACATACATTGTCCTCAATGGAATGTCTCCCTGGAGGTTTTTCGGTGGTATGTAGCCGCCTGCTTGCGAGGCCCTACTGCACATGTGCAACACAGTCCTCTTCTGTAAACGAGAGCATGACCGGTTCCGGCATTCATTTTCCTCTCAATCTGTCAGGCGGTTACTCGAGAGGGGAGGTAGGGCGGGCCCTTGGTTAAGTATGCTTTAGGCAAAAAAGAAACCATTTTAGCCGGCCGGGCTGAGGGCCGGCAAAATATTCTTTCTTGTTTGCCAAAACATATTAACCTGATAATTTTGCATTATCAGCAGACCTCGTCAAACGTGGTGGCGGGCACCGATCTGACGGGGCGCCCCGGGATGCAAGCAGGCGTTCTCCCCAAAGTTTTTTTTATGGTAAAAATTCGCACTTTTCACAGGTGTGAAACAGGAAGTTGAATTTCTTTCGTGGGGATTAGTGGCCGTTGTTTTTTATGAGGGTTCTTGCATCTTTCTATGGATGGCTTGCTTCCTTCTATGGATGGCTTGCTTCCTTCTATGGATGGCTTGCTTCCTTCTATGAGATGGCTTGCTTCTGCTTCGTTCTGTTTGTGCTTAAGGGGGCTTGACCACAGTTCTGGCTGCGACGATTGGTCCCAGCCAGTGTAGTCCCTTTTCTTCCCTTGACATGTCCCTCAGGTAGTGGGAGGTGAATGTCGTTGAGTGGCGCCAGGAGGCTGCTTGTAGGATTTCTTCTATTGGAATGGCATTATGAAGAGCCCATGACATTGAAATCGCTCCGACTTCGTGTGCTGTTGCTCTTTCCCTGCTCAAGTTGGCTTTGTCATAGGCGATGTCGATAGTTTTCCTTATCCAACGGGAGATCATGGCAGAAGAAGTTTCTCCAGTTTGAAGGTCTACAGGCAGGAAAAGTTGGTTTCTTCCTTTACGGATGTCCTCGTGTTGGGTTCTGGTAAGATAGAAGCGGAGTGCTCAGATGAGACATAGCAGGCGTTCAGGTTCATTTCCTGTTAAATTGAAGAAAGCTGGGAATGTGATGGGTTTTGGTGGTTCGGACGGTTTTTGTGTTTTGGCATGAAATCCTACTATCGGGTAAAATGTGACTGATGAAAAGTTTTGGCTGAAGATGCAGTAGGCAGGGTCTGCTGAAAAGGCTTGGATTTCGGAGCAACGGGCGCTTGCGGCGAGTGTGACAAGGAAGACAGTTTTCCTGGTTAGGAGGTGGGGTGCATTGGTTCGTAAGGAGCTTCCATTAGGGATGTAGGACGATTGACAAGTCCCAGTCTGTAATGAGTCCCCTCGTTGTGGGTCGTTCATTTCCGAAGGAACGGACAAGGGCTGGAATTCGGTAGTCTTCGAGAAGTTTGGTTTTGTCTGCCACCTTGAAGACTGAGTTTAGGGCTGACCGGTAGACAAGGATGGCGGAGTTCGTCGATATTGAATAGATCAGTGAAGAATCTTAGTAATTCGGGTAGAGAGGGGTCGATAGGATTAATTTCCCTTGCGAAGCACCAATGAAACCATTTGGCCCAGTGGCTGTCATACATTCTGTTTGTTGAGTCTCTGGTGGCTTTGAGGGGATGCGGATGGCATCCTCTTGATGAATTCCAGCCTTTTTGAGGAGTTTGATGATAGCAGCCACGTGTAAAGGTTTAGGTTTAATAGGTTTGGGTGGAGTTTTGAGCCCTTTTGTTGAGACGGAAGATCTGGGAGAAGAGGGAAGCTTCTTGGGGTGTCGACTAGAATAGACAGAAGGTGTGGGAACTAGTGCTGGGTGGTATCGGAAATTTTCGGTACGGTATGGTATCGGTATTCTGAAAAAAATTCCGGTATCGGTATTCGCCTACCTGGGTAATTGAAGCATACCCTCGCGCCAAACTGCTACTAAATGATACAGGGCATACCAGGCTGTTTTCCGAAGTCTGATTTCAACATCAGTGCTCTACCTAAATGATTGAGTCAACTTTAATGACTGAGTAAATATTTTGCAAATTGGTCATTGGTTTTTCCCCTTATTAACTTCTTAACAGTTTATGCTATTAATTTAGGTCCGTTGGAAAGCTGGGGAAAAATCGCTTCGAATGGTATATTGGAATGTCCAAATCGGCCAAAAATTGGCGAAGTTATTAAAAAATCAGCTAGACACTAAAAATGTACGGTATTTCGGTATTATGCAAATACCGGTTACGGTTTCGGTATTCAAAAAATACCGATAACCGCGGTAAAAATACCGATACCGCCCAGCACTAGTGGGAACCATGGAGTCGACGGCCAGAAGGGGACTATGAGGAGGAAGAGGCTTTGGCTTTCTTCTGCTTTCTTCAGAACCTGCGGTAGGAGTTTGAATGGTGGGAACATATGCATAGAGGTTGTGCCATGGGTACGTTAGGGTGTCGAATGCTATTGCTTGGTTGTCCAGGATGGGGCTGACATAATGGGGAAGTCTGGCATTGTGCCTCGTGGCGAATAGGTCTAACATTGGCGTTCCCCATGTCCTGAAGAGATATTCGTAGATGGATTTCTTGAGGCACTATTCTCTCGTTGGAGGTGTTCGGTGAGAGAGGGAGTCTGCTATGACGTTCCTGTTCCCTGGTATGTGGAGGGGTAACAGTGTTACGGTGTTCGAGATGCAGAGGATGAGGATGGAGAAGCTTGGACTTGTTTCCACCCTCTTTCTTTATGTAAGCCAGAGCTGTGGTGTTGTCGGCTTGTATTTGGATTACTTGATGGATTGCACGGAGTTCTAGAAAGTTGATGTGTTGTAATTTGTCTTCTTGCCAAGTGCCAGAAATTTCTAGGTTGTTCAGGTGGGCGCCCCAGCCTTGGTTCGAAGCGTCGGTGAAAATGACTTGGTTGGAAGAAGGTTCGTGAAGTGGCACTGTCTTGGTTAGGTTCGTGACATCTGTCCACCAAAGGAGGCTCTTTCGGGAAAATCTTCGAGAAAAGGGAGTTGATGGTCTGGGTTGAGATGAGGGTTTGACCAATTGTCGATGCGGTGGTGGTGAAAGGGTCTTACCATCAAGCGGCCGTAAGGTAAAAGGTTTGCCATCGAGTCCATCGTTCCGATGAGGGAGTTTAGCTCTAGGAGGGAAAAGGACTCTTGGATTTGAAATTGGCGTATGTGGCGTAGAAGGTCTTGGACTCTTTCGAGTGATGGCGAGGTTGTGGCTGATGAAAGATTGAAAGAGGCGCCTAGGAACATGAAGGCTTGTTCTGGAGTGAGGCGTGACTTGGATTGGTTCACACCGAACCCCAACTGGTTTAGGAGGAGGATTGTGTGGTCCCTGTTTTGTTCGAGACGGCGGGGGTCTGAGTTGTGGAGGGCCAAGTCATCGAGGTATGCGCTTGCCTGGATTTGATTTTGGTGTAGGTGGGCGAGAATTGGTTTCAGAACCAATGTGAAAATTCTTGGAGCTGCGTTTAAACCGAAAGGCAGACAGCGGAATTCGAAGACTTGGCCGTCGTAGATGAACTGGAAGAACTTCGTCGAGGATGGGTGAAGTGGTACGTGAAGGCATGCATCCTCTAGGTTTATGGAAATTGTCTAGTCGTGTTGTTTGAAGGACTGACGGATGGTTTCCATCTTGAAGTGGGGGTTGCCAATGTACTTGTTTAGCGGTTTCATGTTGAAGATGAGCCTTAGGCCTCATGATTTCTTCGGTCGGGTAAAGATGGTGCTGTAAAATCCCGGCCCTGTGTTGTGGCATTTGATGATTGCTCGTTTCGCAAGGAGTGCAATCTCGGCCGAAAGGGGTTCTGAAACAGGTGAAGTGAAGTTCCTCGGAGGGGTGATCCCAAGTGGTGGATCCAACAGGAACTTGGGTAGAAGTGGCGCAGTCTTGCAAAGACCGGGAAGCAGGAGAGCCAGGGGCAGTCATTGTTTACGGAGTGAGCTGCGGCCGCCAGGCGATGAGTAGCGGCTGCGGCGATCGGGGGTTGCTGCACGATTTTGGTTGTTCCGTTGATTGGGATGGGAACGTGTCTGTTGTTTGGGCCGAAAGGGCTGGTTCTTGTGACTGTTCGGGTTGTCGTTCCGTGAATGCTTTGTCGAAGCTGGCGGTTTGATCCAATCTTCAGATGAGGATCGAGGCATTTGGTGTTTGTCTTGAATGGGCGAAAGGACGATTTGTCTTGACGAAAGGGTTTGGGCTTACGAGAGATCAGGGTTCAGACAATTTTTTTATTCTCAATTTCCCTGACATTTCCAGGTTTTCCAGGTGCATCCAATGGCAATTTCCAGGTGTTTACAAGATGTTTAGTTAGGGAAATGGGCAGTAGCTAATGTTTTTATTAATATTTGTACGAAAATAATCCAACATCCCAGAAAATAGCTGTTTAGGGATTCGTCCAGATGGTACATTTTCATTATAGATATTGGAACCAGCCTAAGATTTGACTTATTGAAGTAATATCTAAAATACTTGGACATATTAAAGCACAAATTAAAATATTGGCTACTGGACTTGGATTTTGTTTGTGATCTGCTAATTCAATGGAACTTACAAATCAGACACAAAGACATTTATTTCAAATTTCCTTGTCTTTTCCCTGATTTTCAAAGAAATTCTTGTTTTCCCTGAAATTTCCCTGAGATTTTGGCTGTATTTTCATTTTCCCTGAGATTTCCAGGTTCTCCAGGTTTTCCAGGTTTTTGTCTGAACCCTGGAGATGTCAAGGTGGGATGCCAGAGACGGAATCAATCTGCGGAAGAAGGTGTCGGACTCATGAAGCGGTTGGTTCCGAAGCCGATGTCTTGTTGACTCGTTGAGGTTGTTGGCGGATTAAAGAGCTGCTTCTCTTAAAATTAACGTGTTGTTGTATAAGGCTCTTGTAGCCCAGTTGAGGGAATGGTAGTGGCAAAGGTAGCTTTTTGAAAAAGTTGTGTAATGAGGGACTAAAGGTTGCGAATTTCTTCGGGGCTGGCGTCGGCCTAGTTTCTCGCATAGAGCGTTGACTGCTGTGTTCAGGACGTCGGCTTGCGACGCGGCACGTTAGCTTATGCGTAAGCATTTGTCATTGTCGTATAAAACGAAGGAAGGGACCTCGACTCGTTTTGGCATGGAGAAAGTGGTACCGAAATCCAGTTTGACTTCACTGCAGAGAAAGTCACATTCCTTGCATGTTTCGAAGTTTTTTGGGTTGGTGGTACCTTCGCCGAAAGGCCGGAAAAAAGACTCCCAGCCGGGCCGGGGGGCTGTTCCATGTCTAGTTGTAAGGGCTCACCCTTGCCCAGAAGAGAGCCGCCGTTCCGGAGCAGGCAAGTCAGCAACGTCGTTGATTGGCCTAAAAGGCTGTGGGGTTTGGCGTCTTTGTCGCGAAGGGCAAATCCAAAGCCTGTTTTAAGACCTTTGTTGATAACGGGGGCGTCAGCGGATTGAGATAGCTTGTATAGAAAACAGTCCGGGACTGTGTCTTCCACAGTTTTGAGAAGGGACGTAAGAGGAATCGTTGGGTCGTCAGCATTGTCATCTGTAAACTGAATATGTTTGGCGACAGGCGTCAGAGCGGCCGATGAGTTTTGTGGTGCAGCGATAGGTGGCGCGTTGGTCGTGGCCGAAAGGGTGGAGTTTCAGAAAAAACGGAGCACACACAGAAAATCTTGGGTTGAAATGTGGTAATATACGGTCGAAGTTTTTAGTTGTTGAAGGCTTAGTAAGATGATAGGTTACAAGCATCAATTTGTCAATTAAAGAAGGGCGTGTAGAGTACGGAGCATAGAAACAGAGTAGGAGTAGAGGATCGCGAGGAACGTAGTCCAAGGCTCTGTTGATGAGACAGCAGAGCTCCGGAGCAGACCCTTCGCAGCGCAAAATTTTGTTAGCATGTTGAAGAGGTTTCCTTATGGTAGAGCACGAAAACCAAAGGCAACTCCATTGGCCTTACTATAATAATAATAATATTTGTCAAGCAAATTGCCAACAGGACAAGGAAGGGACATCGGAGGTCCACTGACACCATTCCTCACTTAAACGCACAAGAAAGAAACTTATCAAGGTTTACATCAACTAATCTAATTTTGAACACAGAAATAGTGGGTGCTGAAACAACATACAATGGAAGTGAGTTCCACGGCCGGACCACGCGATTGCAAAAGAAAAATTTCCTGCAATTTAAATTGCACTTAGCCACAGCAAGCTTCAAAGGGTGACCCCTTGTACGAGAGTTCCCACCAGGGCCGTAGCGAAGGGTACTTGGTTGGGGGGGGGGGGCCCGTGAGTCTCATTTTGCCAACTTATCTTATGATTTTGCCAACTGGTTTAAATAATGACAGTGGTGCGAAGCCCCGGAAGCTGAAGCATTTTATGCTATTTTAGTGCCTGTTTCTAGCCTCCAGTGAACACTGAAGCAACAAATTGTCAAACAAATTTTGGTGATTTTTTTATCCTTTTTTTTAGGATGGTAGGTTTCGTAAAAATTTTATTGTGACTAAATCATGTTTTTTTAGATATTTTTTTTTTCCAAATTAAATTAAACCGAGTTCAGTTTAGAATTATATAAACAGGCCAGCTGGCCATTGACGATTGAGGGCTGACTTAATTGTACATTTTGGACTTTTAGGCTATAATGAATGACGACGACTCCTGTGTGCAAGCATAGGCAGAAGGTCAGGGGCAGAAATATTTTTTTTTTAATGTACTATCGAAAGGTGAAAGGTAATGAAATTGTATTGTCAGTTGTATCCCAAACAACTATAGGCCTAGAGGTATTATTGTAAAAAAAAATTTTCACATTTAAAACAAAAACATACTGCAGTTTTTAAATAATGGAGCGTCGAAAGACGAAAGAAATGGCGAAACTTTTTACCTCAGTTTTGTCCAAAACAACTTGAGGTATTATTGCAGAAAAGCTTCCACATTTGAAATCAACATGCTCCAATTTAATTTTTTTCCATTGATTCAGGGGATCTTGGGGACCGGTCATTATTTATGGCCGTGGGGGTGGGGTGGGAAATGAAAATGTGACCACTAAATTTTTGATGACTGCCCTTTCAAGACCTGAAAAAAACCTCGATTCTCCCCACCCTAAGGTCCCAAAATGATGTGGCTACCCCCCAAAAAATATTTTACACCCACCTTTTGTCGAGATTCCTAGAACAGTATGATGAACACACTGTTTGCTTGTATGACGACATCCTAACATAGTCAGCACCTGAAACGCAGAAGATGCCAAGAAACCAGGTGTCACGGCTTTTCTATAAAGTTTTTTTTTCGTAAAAACTCTACTTCCAGCAATAATATTATTAGTTTCAAAACCTTCTAAACAGCATGGGGGGTCTGGGCCCCCCAGAAGCTGAGCCGTTTTTGGAAATTTTGACTGCTGAAAGTGCCATTTTTGTGGTCCAAAAATGACTTTTTGTAAATCTCTCGTAATTCCTGATTGTTAGGGTTACGAGGATAACAGAGGTACGTAATAATAAATTCGTACCGGCCGGCGCTAATGCGATCTTTACTAACTACAGCACATATAAGCAATAATGAGCAAAGTAAGGGAGTCCACACAAGATATCGGTCCAAAAGCTATTTAATTCGATTATTTAGGGTTGGGGTTATCCCACCGTTAATTCAAGTTAAACCTTCAATAACTAACGTTAAAGCACTCTAGATTAATTGGGGCTAAGGGCAATAAGGGCAATAAGGGGGCTCTTATATAAAGATGCGCCCTTTCCAAACACTGACCCGAACTTAGTCTCTAAA
>JAHWFP010057914.1:0-15626 GCA_023313725.1 Lithobius niger
GCTTACTGAACTACGTTATTTCTAGTGTATAATTTTCCTTAACATTACTATATAGTTTTATCTCTAGAAAAACTCTCTCCATATTCCAACCATCTTCCGCCCAAAATTTCTGGAATTGGGTTATGTAGACAGGGGACACCCAATCGAGTAGACCACATTAAGTATAACTATAAACCTGAGTTAATAAGATTTTGCAGGTTCGTACATTGGTACCCACATTGCCAGATGAAATAGAGATCTGTGATGAATTCATAAAATTGTTGGAAGTGTGAGGCGGAAGTGTCATAGTCATATGTTAAAATGGAAAGTAACTTCTGTGTTTTAAGAACAAACAGAAGTTCAACAACCTTTTCGAGAAAGAATTGGTGAAATTTGTCAAAAAGACCATGTAAATACGGAATAATGGTACTGCTTTAGATTAAAATCTATTGTGATCCTACAGGATTGCATTATGTTTGCAGATTGTTTTCTGCACTTACTGCTTAATTTTAATGATTTTAAAAAGCAGACGTAACATTCCAAAATGTTGAATGTTCTGTTCATTTTTGAAAGAAATCGGATCGGACTCCAAAGAATATCAGGAACTTTTCCGTACTTCAAAGTTTGTTAAAATAGCAAGAATTCCCGTGTATAACTGTATACTTCTGCAAGGATCTGACATGACAATGTATTTTTTTTTTCAGATCATGGCCACCATATTAACATATCTGATTGTCTTGTTACAAGTTCCTGCAGAGGATACTTTAAACAGAACAGTCTTTCACTCTAATGACAGTATGCGAAACTGTACTGTTGTGGTGACGGACAACACTCGATACTATACTTGTCCTATTGACTAACAATTGTATTGGATTATTTGTGCAGTAAACTATATAATTCACTACGTGCACTACAGCCATGGAACAGTCTTAAGTGCATATAAATTACAATTCTTGTGCTGTTTGTTATTTGACTTTTGTGTGATTTTAATTTTGTAAATTTAACTTCGGCCTTCCCAGAGAAATTCTGGATGTATTAATGGGTGAATCCCTGTTGCAATGGAGGTTGTAATTAATGCAGATTTTCAGTATGTGAAATTTGCATGATGCGTACTGGTACTGATGGGTGAAGCTTTCGAGTACAGTTATTATCGTCCACTGGGTGAATGGGGTTGCTTCATTTCACAAACAATCATTTCACAGACATTCACTCACAGACACAATCATTTCACCGACATTCATTTTAAAAAGACGATCGTTTCGCAGACACTCATTTCTCACACACCATCAGTTCACAGACATTTTCAAAAACTTTTTTTTCATTGCTGCCAGACATGTGCAGCCTTAGTGACATAGTTTAGTGAAACCTATGTATCAGGATAGCATACTGCATCAAGTGGTCGGGAGTTTGCCTCCCTTATTTCCTCCAACTATGTGCTTAGTGTCTGACAATATTGACAATGCGTTGCCTAGTATACAAAACAATGTTGAATCCTGGAGTCACCCCTGGGATATTTTGTTTGAGCGAGCACGTGTTAACGTGCACAGAATTGTAAAAAAAGATACAGAAGGATTAACGCCAAGTTGAATTGACTATGGAAGATCTAAATCGTGGTTGGCCACTACCGAAGCAAAAGCAACGCGTAAACGTTTTACGTGGTCTTTCCTGGTAATGTTAAAGGCCTGTAATAAAATTAAAAAAAAAATCCATTTCTTTCTTGCCAAACACTGCTAGTATATGTATTTAAGGTATTGCTGCCTTCTGAAAACACACGGTACTGGCTTCTAGACTGAAGTCAAGCATAACTCGTAACTACCCTCTCCCCCCCGAGCCCCCCCCTCCAACAGCAAGGTCGTGAAAACCCCATTTTTCACCCAATTTTTTTTCGCCCTCCCTTTTCCCTCTAATATTTGAAACATGAAAACCAGTCCTTAACTGCCGAAGATTCAGAAATGCCACGACAAATTCTTTTAGTCAACAAAGAATATTACGAATATAAAGAAAGGGGTATTAAGTAAGTTTTGAAAATGTCTATGAAATGATCTAGTCTATGAAATGATCGAGTCTATGAAATGATCGTGTCTGTGAAATGACTGTCTGTGATATGAATATTTGTGAAAAGATCGTACATGTGAAACGATCGTGTCTGTGAAATGATCTCGTCTGCGAAATGAGTGTCTGTGAAATGAGTGTCTGTGAGGTGAACGTCGGTAAAAGGACTGTCTGTGAAGTATTGTCAGTGAAATGATCGGCTCCCGGGTGTGCGATAGGGGCTACCCGTATGGCTTTTGGTCTCAGTGGTGTAGGGTTGAATTCCCTGCCCAGACAGTTTTTCATTTAAATCCTGAGAACAAAGGGAAAAGGTTTGCATGTGTACTTACTGCATCTGTATTGCATCTTTCCATCATGTAACCCTATGCGCAATAGATGAAACAATCAAACAATACATGGTCTACCGATACAGAATTTGCTGCAAAGACTATAGCTAACTGATCATTTTTGCTACTTTTTTGGTCGCCATAGATGACATGTTGCAGAAACTTAAAAAACTCCTCTAGCACCTCCTCCTAAAGGTCAAGGTTATTTCTGTACTATGGGAGTTGCAGTAGGGTCAGAGGCTGTTCGCCACCTGATCATGCACCTACTTCTTCCCTTTGCCATAAAAGCTTGAGTTGGCATCACAGTTTTTCATGCACTGCAGCTGTAGGATACATTCTGCCATCTCGTCAGTGACCAGTCCACAGCATAAAATAGTGTCACTTACTCCATATTTTTACAGAGCATTCTGGCCAGCTGCTGCGTCAGGACTTCCGCCATAACGTAGACATCGGTATCAATGGCAATAGGGCCAATGTAGTCAGACTTGCACAGAACAGCATTACCGGAAAATAGGACAGTGTCAGTCCAATCTGGTCACAGCTGTAATTCTCCATTGGATGCTGAGTTGACAAGTTGTTGCAGTGAGAGCCAACAGCCTTATCCATCTGTACATCAGCACTCTTCACAAGGTTTGTCAAGGTCTGCATATAGATTTTTTGCAACTGTGTGTTGCCTTCGACAGAAGTCAAAGGGTCACTCTATTTCTAGTAGGCATGGGGAATACATGACTTTCCATGCACCAACAGGCTGGTACAACTCATTATTTTTAGTTGACTCTGGGACGTTTTACAGGTCATTCGCACAGATGATACGTTCGGCCTGGATGTGGAGGGCAAGGATGATGGATGACACTGTGTGGATGTAGACTGAATATTTGTTCGGGGTACCATATGGTGTCTGTCGATCTTACGCTGGTGGAGTCACAATTGTGGGGCAAGGTGGCCTGATGGTTGGCATGACCGTCTCTGGTGCCAGAGGTCCCGGGTTCGAATCCCGCCTCAGCCACCCCTGCCATTTTCGGGCAGAGAAGGGCCATGTGATGTCTCGTGCTCATGTCGATTGTGGCAGGCACAAGAACCTAGGATTTCCGATAGGAATTACCTATCAAAATTGACCCTCGCTCCTTCTGGCGGCATGGCTAACGTTGGGTGCGCGTCAAAAAGCTGCAGATGGAGTCACAATTCTCGAAAACATGCTGACGTCAATAAAAGTGGTTTACGGTTCCTGCTCTGCAATGCACTCGGGGAGATTAGATAACTTGTAGACCTTAGCAAGCTGCTAAACATTATGTTGTCGAGGAATGTATGGCCCTACTTGACTAGAACGAAACATACGGGAATACACGTAGCAAACTCATGCAGAAACTCTCTGCAATGGTTTCTGCATGAGTTTGCTACGTGTATTCCCATATGTTTCGTTCTAGTTAAGTACGGCCATACATTCCTCGACAACATAATGTTTAGCAACTTGCTAAGGTCTACAAGTTATCTCATTTTCCCCAGGTCGATCACTGCTTTGAGTGCACTTTACTACATTTCAACAAATATTGCCTTAAGTCCCTCCCCGTGCTTCTCCGTGTCTGGTATCTTGGTAAACGTCAAACATTGGTTAAGAGGGATGGATGAATTGATGGAGGTATTCATATTGCAAACTCACTCAAACAAGAATGTGGTCAAGGTTTCCTCCCCTACCGAGTATCAGGAGATCACCACAGGCAGGCATAGTTCCGTTTAGAATGCAGAGGATGGATGAGGATTTGGTTGGTCGAGTGACAGGTGTCGGACATACACACATGCGGCAAGATCTTTCCCACAGTGCTCATTTTCCATTACCAATTTTGGGCGAAATTCTACGTGCCCACGCTGTGAAATCCTTACAGATGGTAGAGGTGGTTCGGGACTGCTCTAGAAACAGCTGCAGCAGAGAGACATAATGTATTGCTGTTATGCATGCCATGTCCCATGGAAGCAGGGAAAATGGTAGTTTAGTATCTTTTATATTCTAGTGATGATGGTGCAGAAGATTTTTGATCTCGAAACTTTCACATTTAGATGCTTCAGTATCTATTATTGTTTCCCATCACTATAAATCACTTAGAAATTTATGGAGTCCTGATTTACTCGGAAAGAAGAGTTATAGTCCGTTGTGTGATTTAGTTAAGGATAACCTGGAGCCCAAGCTGATTTAATATCCAGCAATCCTTTTTATTTTCAAAAATGGAAGCCTTCTCTCTCTCACGTTCAGTAGCTTTTATTAAGAAGTTTCTCGTAACTTTATTTGAAAACAAAAAACTCAAAACTAGTATTGACGCATTAAAACGCCTTTGCCCCGAACTTCTTCCCCTAAACAAAGACGCACACACTAGGGTAAACACTTCGCCTCATCACCAGTGGGAAACAGTCCCCAACCTTAGCTTTTGGCTCTTGGTTTGGCCGTGGAATGGATCCTTGACCTTCAGGGCACGCATTTCATTGTCTTTAGTGATTCCATGAGTGCCCTGGAGTCCTTGGCGAATTACAATCCTCGGAACCCCTTGACACAACGTGTCCAAGCTTTGCTTTCTCGCTTGCCTGGCCAGCGGAAAACCGTGCTTTTCTGCTGGATCCCGGGCCATGTTGGGATAGCAGGGAATGAACAAGCTGATTCTGCTGCGAAAGGGGCCCTTTCTGGCCCTCTCGGTAGGGATCTCAGCCTTGTTCCCTCAGATGCCTTTCCAACTCTGCGTCTGAGGTTACACGCTTTTTGGCAAACCTTGTGGGACAGACAGGACGGTAATAAGTTACGGGCCATTAAAGGCACTGTCGAGGAGTGGCACTCGGCGTGTCGCCGCAGTCGCCGTGAGGAGGTTGTGTTGGCCCGTTTGCGAATTGGTCACACCCGACTTACTCACTGTTACCTTTTGCGGGGGGTTGACCCTCCTGAATGTTCTTGGTGTCGACGGCCACTTACGGTCCGGCACCTACTTGTTGATTGTCGCCATCTTGATGGTGTTCGTCTTCGGTTCCATCTTCCGCATGACATTGCGCGTCAGTTGGGCGATAAGTCTGTCCTCCTGTCCGGTGTTTTTCAATTTTTGCAGGAGGTACAGATGTATGACAAGATTTAGATTAGGGGTTTGAATAACATCTCTGTAATGTGTGGTGCAGTGGCAACCCGGACCACTGCACTGTGATTGAGGTTGGCGCTAATGACCAAGCTGTCGACGCGCCATTAAGCCTCATTCCCCCCCCCCCCCACCCTGGCCCTGTCACAATTCATTAGCCTAGGGCTAAAACAACTCGCTATAGACCCGTACTCTACACCTAATTCTTTTAGCATAATTTCTGAACTAGAAAAAAAAAACAGTTACACCTGAATTCTTCCTTGTTTCCTTCGGAATAGTAGCTTTATGTCCTTTATTTAGCCAAGATTTCATATTTGACTGCATTATTGACAAATTAGCGTCTTCCCCACGTTCGTCTAGGATGGAACCACGAACTCTCTATTGACACCATTAACATAATTTTCCATACAATTTTTTCAGCACACTAAATTTTTCATATCACAGATTGACTTAGTCCCCATGGAATCTATTCGTACAGAAGAGTCTATACTGGCACCTAGTACGGATGGTGAGGTCTATTCTTAACTTCACATCACACTGGAATTTTTCTAGGCATACACAACTTACCTTCAGCACAAAGAGGTCACTCTCCTCTTCCTTTTTTTTTTAATTTTTAAATTCTTTAAACTTGTTCGAATTGTGGTTTGACTTAAGAAGTTTTGCCTGCATTTGTTGGTTTGCAACTTGATGCAATTTTAAGTGTATTTTATTTTGTTTTTCCTTGATACTGAGTTGGAGCTAGCTCGAAACGTCGGGTTGTGCACTTTGGGCTTCTCTTGTTCAACAGACTGGTTACTTCCACCAATCAGTTTCAATAAATAGTTAGTGTCAGGCAGTTTTTGTTACACTGTGCAAGGATCTTCCCAAGACACTTCCAACTTGTTTGCTGTAGTGGGTTTTAAAATCGCAACAATCTATCCAGCTTTTAATTTTCTTCAAGTCGCTTTACGGTCATAGTATTTCTTACGGAAATGTTGAGCCTCATCATAGTTCTCTTTAGCGATTTCTCTGCAATACTTAAATTAATGCAATAGATTTATCCCATGTTCCGATACACTAGGATGCACAGTAGGTTGAACCCAATTTTCTTTAATTAGTACCAAGGAACCTCACAAGTTTTCCCGTAAACTAATTATTGGGGTGCAGTGCACATGCACCCAGTGAACACAGTTTCCAGTCAGGAGGCCGGGTGCTCATTACAAATGGCTACCGTTTTGAGCGATATGTAGAACTGCTCAACTGAGTTTCTCTGAGTAACAATCAAAGAAATACCAATTAAGTGCTAGATGCACGAAAGTTCAGTTGAAAATTGTAACCATTAAGTATTGGTTTACTCATTGACTACATTAGGAAGATTTTTACTTCAAAATGTTAATAAACTAAAGTTGGTTGTCAAATATCGGTAACAACGTGAGTCAAAAGTGGCAAACGCGGTAACAATTAGCTATGTTCAATTCGAAAACAAAGTTTTTAATTGTCGTCTCAAGTAGTACGGTATCATATCAAAAACCAAAACTGGTAAAAGGGGCCGCCAAGTTCCGAATGGTTTAGCCCTTCAAAGGAGTGATATCAACTACCAGCTAACTGGTTCAGGTAATGTTGAAGAAGACGCGTGGATCATATACACGAAGATATAATCTCTACAAGTGCTAATTCTTACGTCATCATAACAGTCAATCTTTCTTGTTAATCGGTATTTAATGAAAATTGGCGTTTGTTGCCGTAAATTTGTTGTAAATTCATTGTTTTCCCGACCGTGTCACCGTCCGTGTTACCGTCGTTGTTGTTTTACATAGTTTCCTTGTAATAGGACGCATGACATTAGGTCCAGGCTCTAAATCTAAATCTAAATCTAAATCACTGTCCTTCATGAAGCGCTACATGTCCACCATAATTTCTCCGTGCCGATTCGAGCCAAGAGTCACCAGGAGAGAGTAACCGCTAATTCAATCGCTACGCTGGTAACTTTTTAACAGATTTGATGTGTTCCAACTTTTTTTAAAATCATGTGCCTTGCTCGCGCTGCTGCGCTTGCTGCGGCTAAACATATAACATCAGAAACCGCACCCAAAAACTTGTCCGGCCAGTGATATTTGCGTTTACTAATGTTCTGGACGAAATCAGGTTTTCTTGTTGTTGACTCAACCACAATGGCAAACACGCGACGCTCCCCCAGCGATGAAAACACACCAGTTAAAAAAAGAATTTGCTGGTTTTATTAACAATCTAAATGAAAACAAATTATAACACATGCAAGGATAAACCCCTATTGTTGTCAAACGGTAAGAATTAGCGCCTGTAGAGATTATATCTTCGTATATATGCTCCGCACGTTATCTTCAACATTTACTTGGTTCATGAAGTCAAATAACAAATTTAAGCTGCTGAGGAACGGTCACTTGTAATCACATCTTGTAATCAATGCACTGTAACTACTTCTTACTAGGGGTTGTTGTTTTGGTAACGAATGTTAACGTGAAAAGACACCTGTATTACAAGTTAAGTTAGGTTTACCGTCGTCACACTTAATAAGTTTGGGAAAGAATTTATGTTTTAGATTAGAGCAGCATAGAAGACTGGAAAATTAGCCTAGAAGACTGGGGTTCAAGTCAAGATCCCAAGAAGAAGCTGACGACGAAACTCCCAACTGGGGAAAAAATGGACTTCTAAACAAAAGTGTACTGACGTGTCTCTCAGGTTAGCTGTAAATTCAGGTTAAATAAGCGTGTTAGATTAGCATGTTACACATTCGCTAAAAAGTGTAAACTGTCTGATGAAAATCTGGCCAACTCCTTGAATTTACTACCAAATTATGCCATTACCTTGGCAATTTCACGCATTCATGAGCTCTTCTTAAGCAATTAACATTAGCAAACTGTCCAACAATGTTTCGTTACACCAAAGTTTTTAATATGCTTCCTCAACCGAGTATCAATAGATCATTTCGTTCAGCATTTAAGCCGTTTCTCCTCAAGCGTCATCCAACGGTTTGCATAGTAAAATGTTTTTAGACTTTACCTACTGTTGGCCGAAAGAAAACCAGGAAGAAACACAGTAACTACCCTTAGAAATAAGTTTAAAATTCTTCAGAATCTGCTGCACTAGCTGGGTAATGGGTATCATTCTACTATCTACCTGTTAGCACAAACAATGTCAATGTAAATCGGAGCCATTTTTTTCATGACAAATTTGGACTTATCTCTTTTTGGGTGATACTTTATGTAAACCTTCGTTCCGACATCACATTCTTTGCCAGTTTTATTTTTATCTGCCTTTGCAGCATGATGTAACTTAGCTGCTTGGCGTTTGCGCACAGTTCTCGTAATAATTGCAAGCATACGTGAAGTCAAGTTGAGAATGTGGAATGGGACATCTACCTCATCTGTTTGTATTTTCTCAACAGGAGCTTCGGGCATTCGTAAATCCCAACCCATTGCTAACATACTGAGGGTAAAAATCCTGTTACCAAATCAGTTGATGAATTAAATTTAAACTGAAGCTGTCTCAAACGTCAATCCCAGTTTCGGCATCCTGTCCTTACATCCTGCATATCAGTTGCTAACGTTTTGGCCAAATCGTTCATAAATTGCTCCGCTAAGCTAGATTTGGTTGAATAAATTGGCAGAAACCTAGCCTTGATCTGCCATTGCAGGCATAAATTTCTCATTATCTGACCCCTTAGTTTGTTAGGAACGTCCAAAAGTAATTCTTCATGGACACCATGACGTGAAAACATTTCATCGATTAGTGCTTTGCTATAGTTTTGGCTTCAGCATTTCTAAGCAGCAGTAGCTCAACCCAGTGGCTCCATTTATTAAGGGCCACTAGGATGCAAGTATAGCCATTAGTACTGCTTATCGGTGGGTCTTTCAAATCGAAAATCATAGCCTCACACTTGGGGGATTTCTCTGAAACAATCATTGTTTTAGCTTTCTTATGCGTTTGCTGCACTATATGGACTTGGCAAATGCTACAAGTTCTTATATAGTTTGAAATTAACTTGGTTGCGTTCAACCAAGTGTACAAGAAGAATATGCATTTAATGGTCTTATAAACCCCCATACGAGGTTCTGTGAATATATCGTGAACTAACTGCATGATTTTATTTTGCAGCGAATGAGGCACCATAATTTTTAAATTCTGAGAATCAACAACATCTTTGTTCACATCCACATAAATTATTCCGTTACTTACAAATGAGTGTGGCTCTTATTTCAACACAAATCTATGAAGCGAAGGCGAATCATACCTGATTTCCTTCGTTTCCCGCTATAAGGTAAACATTAGAGCTAATGTGTTTGTGTCTTTCAATGTTTCTGCTCGAATCTGATCAAGCATAATCTGTACTACGTCAATCTGGTTACACAAACAATCGTTTTTGAAAACATACCAGTTTTGACCATTTTGTTTGCCCATGGCTGGAATCAACATAGGGTTGGTGATAGGAGTAAAGTGTCTTTCCGACTCTTAGCGCCTAAACAATACATGCGACGTGATGCACTTCTGCAAACCTGGGACAAAGCATATCTTAGCATCAAACTGAGATGCTCTACTAGCTACTTCGATACCCTCCCTGTCGGAGAGCTCACCTTCGATAAAATCGAAAGTGCTCTGTGGCTGCTAAAATTTGTTATGTCTTCCCCTTCGAGATATCTACGTTATTTCCGAACCGCCCATATTATACTGGTCAACTCTTTTTCACTATTATAAAATCGTGCCGCTCCCTGAAAATGCGAGATGTTCTTTCCTGCTACCTCCTGTGCTAAGGCTAACGTGACAGTGCTGGTGTAATTAACCTGTCTGCCTCTTGTGCAACCAAATGATTTTTGTAAATCTGCCAATTTGATTTTGGCTACGAATGGTTACATAGCATTATGTCCTGATCTGTGTCATTTGCAGTGCTATAATTACACCGCAAGGTTAGTCTCTTCAGCTCAGTCATACAAGTGGCGATAGATTAAGAACATAATTGGTCACGCTTCTGACACATCACCCTTTCATACAGGCAGTTACTTTTGGGACGCAAATTGGCTTCTAACAGCTAACTACTGTCAACTAGTGACTTTGATAAAGATGCGTCTGGCGCACATAAATTTCTCAGCAAAGCATATGTTTTTTGTGCCTGTATTTGTGAAAAGTATTCTCACTTGCCTGTCAAGTGGCATATCATATGTTGTGAATTTTTGACAACTCTTTCAAAGTAAATATTCCTGGGTTCCACTTGTAGATCAAATTCACTTAGACGATGTGCGCCCAAATTTGCGTTCCCCCGGAACTTGGTTTCCTACATGGAGAATCCCAGTATTCCTTCTTTTTTTCCATTACCACTTGTGCCTCCAGAATTTACTCCTGTTTGATGCATAAATATAATATCTGTATCATCTTCAAAATCGCTTTTTTTTAAATGAACTGGATCATTCACCTCGCGAGTCTTGTCAAAAGTTTCCTTAAACTCACTACCTGTTTTTCTGTGTGGATTGCACTTGAAAATCAACGTCGTCGTCACTACTCAAATGATTTCAAAAAAAAATTTAAGCACATTTAAGGTAAAATTCGTAGATGAATTCCCTATTAATCCAAAAGTTTAACAACTTTAACAATATGAAAGATAGCCTCTTGTAAAATCTCTTTACAAATTTATTTCTGAAATCGCAAAATCACTGTTTATCACCTGTTAATTATTATCATATCAAAACCCAACACTTGTAAAACGGGCAGCCAAGTTCCGAATGGTTCGGCCCTTCAAAGGAGTGATATCAACACACCAAAACATTCGCCAAGTTGATCGCACCGCTTAATAGTTCTAAGGTTAAATGAAAACTAAAACATTGGTACTTTTAGTAGCAATTTTTAAGTTTTCATTTAACATCCAAAGTATTATTCGGTGCGATTAACTTGGCGAATGTTTTGGTGTGTTGATATCACTCCTTTGAAGGGCCGAACCATTCGGAAATTGGCGGCCCCTTTTACCAGTTTTGGTTTTTGATGTGATATCACTCCTTTTTTAAAAAAAAATTGTGTATTGACTCAACTCCACTACCGTGCAGGTGTGTAATAAAGTGCCACGTCAACAAGAAATTGGTTATCAACAATTTTCTACTACCTTTTGCATATAGGCTGAACCATTCTCAACTTAGTCACCTCTGTAGGTTTTTGGTTAGTTTTTAATTTTGTTGTAATTTGTTTTATTTACTTAGTTTTGGTGTGTTGATATCAGTCCTTTGAAGGGCCGAACCACTCTCAACTTGGAGACCTCTTTACCAGTTTTTGGCTTTGTTTGTTTTGTTTTGTTTTTACAGTTTCTTTTGTTTTTCGTCAATGGACGTGAATAAAATTCCTTTGCAACGTTGTTTAGATTTATCGTGATACACTAGTGTGTGTCTAGGCACGCACGTCAGTATACATGTTCTCATTGTCCGAACTTTGGCCGTCCAATGAGAGGCGATGCCGACAAAGCTAACAATGGTTATAGCAATATTTTCATACTTATGTGCCCTTACACGCCTTCCCCGTTACGCCCCCAGGCTCCAAACCATAAAAGGTACCCATTTCGTATTTGTACTACACCCATTCGTCCAAGTTCATAGCTCGAAGCCTTCCCGTTATCTCGGTATCGATGGATAATCACCCTTTGGGATTTAACATGGGGATGAATGAAGGCATGACGTTTCGTGCGATTTAATTCCTATGAAAGTTGTGATATCCTCCCAAAAACAAAACTGGTTTAAGAGAAGCCGCTAACTTTCCAAAAAGGGTCCACATTAGAAAGTAGTGATATCATTCAACCAGGTAAAAGTTGCTAAGGTTAACCGTAATAAAAAGCAAACATGGCGCAATGCCCTTTCTTTAATTTCTTTGCCTGAGTACTTCCTAAGATTGCTGAAGTATGTTAGATTTAGAACAGTACATTCCTATGGCTCTGTCATGGACGTTTAAACACTCAGTCAAATTTTCAGATAACTATAATCAATCTTAGTAAAAAAGAATAAAATAAAAGTAGAGGGCAATGCGCCAAGTTTGCTGATTAAGAGGATTAACCGGATTAAAAGGATTGCCGGCCATTTAAAAAAACTCCTGTGCCGACGTTCCCTTAACGTTATGTATTGGCTCAAATAACATCCCTGGAGACCCGCCTGTTAGCCTTGTGCAACACAGTGAGGATGTAACAGATTGCCTGCGAAGTTCCAAGCCTAAAGCCGGGGTCACACTCGTGGGTCTCTTCCCACGTCTGGGAAGACATCAGCGTGAAGAAGATAAAGCCGTTGCCTATACAAACACACTTCTTTGCAATCTCTGTGTTGAAAAGATTTTTAGTTTTATTTCTATGGACAAACATCTTATGGCCGACCGCACATTATTGTCACGTGATGGCCTGCATTTAACTAGACGTGGAAAGATTTAACTAGACGTGGAAAGACAGTACTCCAAAATGAAATTTACTGCATGCACTCACCGCCAGAAAACAAACTTCTTTAAGAGGACAAATTCCATTGCGAAAATCATCTGTAAATGTTCCTAATGTACATGCCTCTGGTCTAATATGTCTTTCCTTGAATGCTCGTATTCTCGTCAAGAAGATGGGTAGTTTTCGGTCAATTTTGGCCTCTGGCACCTTTAATTTGATCTTCGTTGTCTAGACTTCGCTGAATCTCACTTTAACCGACTCTATGGTGGTCGGGTCTTCTGATTACTGTGTGGTTCGCCTTGACAGAGATACACGTGGGGGTGGTGTTTCAGTTTTCCGCCGTGGGTGCTTTAAGGCTGTATTAAATCTGTCCGCAGCTGACTCTGAGGCTGTGTCGGTGTTACTTCCATCTCTACAACTAAATTTTGTGTTGGAGATATTTACCCAATAGCCGTGACGTAGCCTCGGTCTCCAGTATGGGTGAATTCCTAAATAAGGCCACTATGCAGTCATACTCTAACATTGTGATAGGCGATTTCAACCTCTCGATGGTGGATTGGGTACATCTGTCTGCTACTGATACTCACCACGAACATTTTTTGGAACTCATCGCACCCTTGGGTCTTCACCAGCATGTTTCCGAACCAACTTCGGGTAAAACATTCTCGACTTGGTGTTTTCCCAGGATGAGCGTGTTATTTTTGACGTATCTGTGGGCGAACAGCTGGGAACCAGCGACCACTGTATGATATCCTTTCGGGTGTATTGTACGGTGCCAACTTTTCCTATTATTTAGGCTCCTATCATTGTTATGCTCAGAGCACTGGTGGCTGAGTGTGACTGGCTCGAGCTGTTTTCAAACCATCTAACTACTATTGACCATGTTTGGGATAACTTTGTGTCGACCCTCAAATAAATGGTGGACAGGTGTAAATTCGTCAAGTCTTTTAGAAATAAAAACACCCAATATGTACCGCAAGCTATTATTAAATTAGGTCGGAAATTAGGTCGGACATTTTTAAAGATGGATTTCTGCTTTCGTTTCAAACCGCTCACAACGGGTCCTCATTGCAAATACTTTCTCTTCCGAGACCTCGATTATTAGCGGTGTCCAACAGGGGTGTGTACTTGGCCCCTTACTTTTTGTTGTTTACAATAACGATCTTAAATGCAAAAAACGACTTGGCTTCTGGATACAAATTTGCTGACGACCTGAAGATTGGGTCAGAGGTTGTGGAACGTGGGAATTGTAAGACTCTATCTGGGGAGATTGATAACGTGGCTGATTGGTCATTATTGTGCAGTTGCCAATCTCACTGTCAAAGTGCCAATCTTTCCACATCGGAAACCAAACTTTACCTTTCGCCTACTCGATTGAAAGCCACGTTCTCCCGGATGTGCATGTGATTCGTTATCTTGGCATTTGGTTTACGTCAACTTTGAAATTGACCCTCCATTGCGGGAAGATTACTGCTGCCACATTTAAGCGTTTGGCTATCATAAATCGCTGCTTTACTTCTGGAAATTTGATTACAAAAAAGTCTGAGCGATTAGAGTCTTTGTCCGCCCGCTTCTTAAATATGCAACCCCAGTGTGGTCGCAATACCTCTTAAAAGATGTTGATATTGTGGAGTCGGTGCAGCGGCGTTTTTCTAAGTATCTACATGGCCTCCGTGATTCGCCCTACAATACGCGACTCAAACACTTAGGGTTGGAATCATTGGAACTGCGTCGTTTGAAATTTGACTTAATCCTAACTTATAGGATTGTCCACGGATCATTAAATGTTGACTTGCCTTTTTTCGACTTGAGCTGAACTTAATCTACTCGGAGACATTCCCTTGAACTCTCTATTGAAGGAGCAAACTTAGATTGCCGAAAAAATTTAGGTTAGGGTTGCTCCATCTTGGAACTCCCTGCCGCGGAGACCGCGCTTACAGCATATTGTCTTGCAGCCTTTAAGAAGATCCTCAAACGCATGCCCTTTTGGGAGGTTCCTAAAGAGACAGGAATTCGTCGAATGAATCGTGCCTGGGATGACCCTGTTTTTATTTTCATTTTTTCATCCTTTTTATTTGTTTTTTTTTTATGAATTTCTGACAGTTAGCATAGGGTTGGTGTTAGTGGGTTTTGCCCCTTCCAAATTCCTAACCACATTTGTGGTTGAAAATTGTTATTATATTAACCTTGGCGTCCATTCCTTGGTTTAACGACAAGGCCGACGCTTTTCGGAAACTTAGCGGCTTCTCTTATACCAGTTTTAGATGGCTTAACCAACCAGTTTAAGAAGGGGAAGAGAGTGATACAAAATAACGAGTTACATTGAAAAATAAATTAGAAGTGGTGTTGTTTCAAAGTCGGGAAATGGTAGAAGGATTGCCAAGTATAAAATGGTTCGGTAAGTAGCAGATTTGCGAACAGTTGATCTTACTCTAATCTTTCCCCTCACTAACAATAGTAAGTTTTCGGCCTTCAATCACTAAATAAATTGCAGTTTTGGTCAGAAAGATTGTCTTTACGCAAAATTTAAATTGTACATTTTTTAAGTACTTTTAATTCTGAAGATGAAACCATTTTGGATTATTACGATATTTATAAAACCAAATATATAGCTCGTTTGAACTCAGTTCAAAAAATATAATAACATAATTTAATTCTAATCGAACAAACAAATAAAAGGAAAATATTTAAATCAACCTATTTTTTGTCAAACGCCGAGGTTATCTCGATACTAGGAACAATTTTATTTAGAAATACCTA
>JAHWFP010057915.1:948-11708 GCA_023313725.1 Lithobius niger
GCTTAGCCGATACCCAGTCTTCTTATTTTTTGCTTGTAACATGAGAGAACTGTGCAGGGAACTATGTTTGCTGTAAGGACAGGTTTGTCTCGCTAATAAAGGCTTAGTCGATACCCAGTCCTCTTATACGTTGCTTGTAACATCAGAGAACTACGCATGGAACTATGTAGTCAAGACAGTTTTGAGTCATGTTATGTCTACCTAATGAAGGCTTAGTCGATGCCCAGACCTCTTATACTTTGCTTGTAACATGAGAGAACTGCGCAGGGAACTACGTTTGCAGTCAGGACAGGTTTGAGTCATGTTATGTGTAGCTAATAAAGGCTTAGCCGATACCAGTCCTCTTATACTTTGCTTGTAACGATAGAATTTAACTATTCGAGAGTGGTGCCACTTTGTTGCGAGCAGTTCCGTCAAGAAACGTCCTTCTCTTGATACAATTGTGGTATTGTGGAAAGGCCACCTGTCACTTCCATAAACGAAGTCAGAAGTCCGGTTGAAGGGGACATGAGAGAAAAGTATGTGATTTGGTGATAGGGATTAGGGAAGTGTGATGACTTACATCGACCTAGCAAGAAGCTCCGCGTATGTGCTGTCGTGCTATGTGCTGTCGTGCTGTATCCATTTTCTTTCTAAATCGACGTGAGTTAAAGTCGACCTTAAGTTCGAGTCGACTTCAGTTAAAGCGACGTACGAAATGTCCACTTCTGCATGAGGGGCAAGATAAGTACAACTATGCTTGAGATTGGGTTAGGTCTCTCGTATGCAACTCTCTTTAGCAAGAATGGGTTCAATAGCAAACAAGCGGCTAAAGCGACTACGTGGTCGTAACCGGTCTTCTCTATAGTTCGGCCACTTCCAGTGTTGAGACGCACACCTCTATCACGCACTGCAACAACGATCTCTGTTATACTAATCTAAAAGCAGTAACCATCATAATAGCCGGTTAAAAAGGAGTTAGCTTAGGCCTATTTTACATTTCAGGCGTAATTGTCAGGCTTTAGGCCTAATTTACCTGTATTTTTAATTTAGTAAGTAGCAGCAAACGGAGAATTAGATTGTACGGCAAGCCTATTCATTTTAAAAACACGGTGTGCCTCCGGGCACACATCTAGTGTTACAACGTAAATGCGCAACGTATAGCATATATAGATCAGTGGTAGTAGGGAAGTAACGGTGAGACGCGATAGATAGACGTTTTAATATGCTGTTGATTTAGCCGGCAGTGACTTGTAGCAACTTGACGTTGCCGTGGTAACGTGATTTTAGGCCTAATTTTATGAACTGTAGTTTTGTTATTTCTTAAGTATCAGATAGACCTAATGAAGAATTTGTTTCGAATATGTCTATTCATTCACGCAACAAGCGACGAGACTATTTTAAACGAAGCTAAAATCCATTTTGTGTTTTCGGCTGCGTGTTATACTTAGGATTTAAAATCGACGATCAAATTTTATTATTTCATTTAGTTACGTCGAACAATCCCATTAGCTATAAGGAAGTAACGATGTTTTAATTTACCGAGTTTTTTAACTAACGTTGTCAATAGTGGGCGTCTCTATCTGGTACCGTTCCGAAGTTGAAACAAGAATTTCATAAAGAAATACGTAAACTGCTTATGCAAAATATCGCAACATTTCATAGACGAAAGTCAAAGCTCTCTATTGGGCTAAAGTTTACATTAGGCACATGCTCGATATCCTTACGATTTTGATTCCAAATGGCTCCAACACTCCTAAAAAAAGAGACAGTTGGTTTTAGAGCGCGGAAATAAAACGACTATAAACAGTAGATTTGTAGCACCACAATCCGTACATCTATACGGTGTTTGTGTTCGCTCGCAGGGCCGGCAGGGCACCTTATATTTTTTTTCGTAAACAGTTCCGATAGGCGGGTTGTTATTGTCAGTTTCGTGCGATTTTGTGTGGTTTTGTTGTTATTGTCAGTTAGGTTAGGGGGTTTGTTTGGATAAGGGTTAAGTTTGGGGTTAGGCATTTCATACTGGGGCAGTTAATTGGTTAGGTTATGTTAATGATGATTTAACCAGTTTCCACAATTTGGGATCAATTTGTAGTGCCTTCCGTGAAAATTAAAGGTAGTTTTTTTTTGTTTTTTTCGAATTTCGGGCCATGTGCGTAAAGAGAACATGGGAAGAAAACGGGCTCTCGTCGATTTTTTTTTTAGTGAACTAAGAATTACCTGCTGAGTAATGTTTTTCTCTTCCATTTTTGGGGCAAACGCACCGTTTGGCCGTGGTGAATGTCCAAATTTAGCACCGCGCCGCGCCGGAAAGCATGAAACTGGGCGAAAGTTTGGCAAGTGAAACGCCAAACCCCAACCAGTTCAGTACCTCAAGTGAAATGCCGAAGCCGGTTCCTAACCTAACCAAACCGACAATAACAACAAAACCACACGAAACTGACAATAACAACCCACCTGTCTGAACTGTTTACGGAAAAAAATATCAGTTGGAAACATGGGAAGAAAACGGCCTCTCGTTCGTCAGCGCAAAGAGTGCGGCTTTCATTAATTTCTGACGGCTAAACGAAGCCTTTGCCCCAAAAATTTTTACGGGAAAATATTGTTCAGTCGATCATTTTACGTCATTCTAGCCCAACGAGAGATCAATCGGTGAGGAGCCCTTATTCTTCCCATAAGCCACGTAAAGTAAACTTGTTCCCTCTATTGTTTATTTTACTATCGAAAGTGATCGTGGAATGAATTTATAATTCTGCTTTTATTCCGTTAGCTACGCACCTAGTATGCACTACACCGTTGCCTCACACGTTTCTCGAATTGATACTACAACAAACTGTTACACTAAATAATCGATTATACAATAATTACCTGATTAGCAGGAGCTACATAACTACCCGAATTGCCAATACGCGTAGAATCCTAGGACAGCCTTCCCGGTGAAAGGTAAAGTATCCGCCATTTTTTTCAATGGTTCGCCAATAGCCCAACAACAGATAGGATTCCGTTTACCGTGCATGTTGTCAAAACCTTAAAGCTGGGTCAATTCCGGTTCAACTTTTTTTCATACAGAAACATAATTGGCAAACATTTTTAGTCAAGGACCTGCAACCCTTCATATGCAAACGATTTAACAATAAACTCTTCAATAACAACGCCTACAATTTGTTGGCACGTTATCTAATCGAAAAATCGACTTATATTTCAGTCACTTCCGGCCAGACGATAAAGGTGATAAGCATGACCC
Source organism: Lithobius niger (assembly GCA_023313725.1). Lineage (NCBI taxonomy): Eukaryota > Metazoa > Arthropoda > Chilopoda > Lithobiomorpha > Lithobiidae > Lithobius > Lithobius niger. The sequence goes on from JAHWFP010057915.1 coordinate 4,172, forward strand.
GTTCAAATAAACGACTGGAGTGGGACGTGACGTCATTAAACAATAGCTCACGACGCAAGCCTCTTTTTCTCCCCGACTGTATTTCAATAACTGCTTTATACATTATATGCATAAGGAGTTAAAAACCGACGGACGGACCGACATACAGACGGACAGACAAAGTCGTTTGAATAGTTTTCTCAGTCCGGCTGTACAGAAGACTAAAACGGGTGAGAAGGAAAATGACAATTTTGAGTTTGTTGCTGCATTGTTGCTTGTACTTAGCAGATTAACTAGTAAAAAGCCTTTCAAATTTAAGTGACTGCGGGAAAAATGTGACTTCATTCCACCCCGTCTTCAGCCTCTTTTGGCGGGGCAGGTGTCTTCATGTCTTTGGTTGCTACGGCTCCTGAATGCACGGTCAGACTGAGACACGGAAGAATAGATAAAAAAAAATACATAAAAACAGATTTAAAAAACCCAGAAATGTGCTGTAAGGTTAAGGAAGGGATGAATAATATACCATCCACTAATACTGTGACCTGAGCGTTAAGGACAGAAAACTAGCCAAAAAGTTAAAACCACTTTAGAAAACGGGACAAATTGATCATGTTTAAGTTTAAAAGCCGTAAAGGATGGTGAGGAGACTGCAGCAGACGACAGGGGTCTCAAACTGGGACAACCCAACTTAAGAAAAAAAAGAAGGTTGTATTTTTCGGTGTGAAAAGAACCGGCACTCAAGTTTCAGTAAATGCCCACGAGTATTGCTATTGTGGGTCAACGAAAAAATTTCCCGTAATCCAAATCAATTTGATTATGTAACAATGAGTATGCAAGGACAAGGCCAGCCCTCATATGCGACGCAGTTCGAAGGACTATTTTTTTTAGACGCTTTAGACGGTCCGAATAAGACAAATTGATACACCCAGGCATATGCTTACCAAAACACCTCTGCACAGACTCAGTCGATCTGATATCCTTGATCAGAGAAGGAGACCATGCCTGGCACGCATACTGCACCAATGGGCGAACCTCGAAAGCCCGATTTAACTTATGAGAGTTTCTGGATTTAGGTGGTCGGTTTAGTGCCCGCCCCTCTTCAACAACAGCAGTTGGGTGTGTGCAGCTTCCTGTAGATTAACTCCGCGCAACATTTCGATGTGTGTATTGGTTCCTTCCCCCTTGAGTTCGGAACCATTTTGAATTTGTGGTAAAGCGAAAATTGTGTTAGCTAGGAAAGTTTTCATTCATCTAGTTTTTTATTTATTTTTTGTTATGGGAGTCATTTTATTTGAAGAAACGTGAAAATATGAATTCGGAAAGCATAAATACTCTCCAAAATTGCTACATGGAGTTATTCTACCACTCACGTTCCACATCAATGTCATCTTCCATCTTTTTTTCCCATCCTTTTCCTCGATTTTTGTGTTTTTTTTTTTTTTTGTACCAAGCGTCACGTCTTTATTCCTAAAAACAACGAGAATCGCCACTAGTTTTCGGTATAGCTCCACTGACTGAATCGCCCGAAGGCTATATTCTAGTTTTTTTTAGTGAAGGAAAAGAACGGAGGAACGCAGCTAGCGAACGGGCGAATTTGGGACATGGGGATTGAAGGGGGGAGGGAAATGGGGATGGCGGGAGAGGTTGGGGGGTTCGAAAAGACGGATGTATTCGTCGTACGTCGTCTTGCCAACGCTCGTCTTGTTGTCTATTCCAATCGCTAGCTGTCACGTGGATGATCGGCCATGCGCAAGCAATTTGAAAGAAAACAAAAAGCATAAAGAAAAGGAGAAGTACGGGACGGGGACCAAGGCGGACCCAACCGCCATTACAGCCGCGTCTCGCATGGCCGCTGGCGACATTTTGGCGGGAAAACCGGCGCGTGCCACGCCACCCATCAGAGAACATCTATTGTTCGGCGTCTCGGAACAATGGATTTTTCTTAAAGGGAATAAAGCTCGGGGGGGTCAAAGTCTCCAGACTGGATTGTTCAAGCTCTCATATTTTTCTTTTTTAAACGCAAACTCGACTAGTTCTGAATTCCGATTGTGGGCTGATTGCAGCTCGGTTTCAGGGTGGCTTTCCACCTTGGACAACGTAGAAAAACCGAGAAAATTCAAGGAATATATCAAGTCTCGAAAAGTCTGGGAAAAATCAGGGAATTTGAATTATTTTACAGAAAGTTTTTTCCTCTATAGAGAACATCTATTTCGTATTTTATATTGTTGGCCTTCACTATATTCAGTTATATCATGTTCTCTTTGTTTCATTTCTGACGCCTTAGGCCCAAGTAACATGGGACGTTACCGTGTTAAGTGTGAATTCTAGTTTTGTTCAGGTTATGGCATTCGTATTGGCAATAGCAGTTACGAGAGTTACGGTTATGGCAATAGCAGTTACGAGAGTGCAAGTATTTGATTTAGAAAAGCGATATGCTATAATTTGAGAGAAATGTGAAAGTACACAATTTTAGTCCTGTGCTGCACTTTCCTCCGACCGGAAAAAGTCAGGGGGAAATGTCAGTATATTGGTCTGGAAAACCTGGAAAAATCAGGGAATTTCATCATGAGTAAAACTTGAACGCCACAGTGGTTTTTATTGCCTTTTTGTTTGCTCAATTTGTTCAGCATCTTTCCAACTATATAGTTTGTTCCACATTATGTTTTCAGAAAACTGACTGGATGACGACTCGTTTCCTTGCACTAAAAGTGCAAAAACATGTGGATGTCACATTTGTAGACTCAACAAAGTTACTGTTAGAGTTTACGAACGGGATATTTACGGGTTTATGCACTCTTAGTGGAAAAAACACGGCGTCATACAGCCAGTTTTCTGAAAGCATAATGTGGAACAAAGTATAGCCAGAGATGGTTTGCTCTGTCTGAGACCAAGGTAATATCCTAGCTAAAATTTTAATTGTGTGTTCACAGATGGGTGGAAAACTCGTACGTCGTTGGCACGGTTAATTCCCATCGCCAAGCAGGTGGTCCCTGACATTGTTTGGTCAAACGTTTAAAAGTGACAATTTTTGAGGAACACGACCACCTTATTAGGAAGCCTTGTCCGAAGGTTGTGCGGCGTCCTTAGGGCAAGGCCTCCAGACCCAGGTTCGATCCTGGCGACAGGAAGTGTATATGTACCGGGGTTTTTCTCCAGTTGTACGAGGGTTTTTTCCCCCGTTGCACGAGGGTTTCCTCCGGGTACTCCGGTTTCCTCCCTCATGCGGCAAAAAACAACTCTTGTGATGGTGGTATCTTCCACTTAACATCTCTCGCTTAGGAGTTTGGGTGGGTCAATGCCTCGTACTGCGTCGTCTCTGTATTATTTATTTATTTATTTATTTATTTATTTATTTATTTATTTATTTAATAAGGTTCTCACGTTCCTCGAAAATTGTCAGTTTTAAACGTTTAACCATAGGGGTTTTACCAAACAGTATCACGAACCACCAGCTGGGTGATGGGAATTTGCCATGCCAACGACATATTCTACGTCCTTCTCTAAGGCTCGCAATTAAAATTTTAGCTAGGATATTAGCTTGGCCTTCGACAAAGCCAAAGCACCTTTGGCTCGTTGGAAAGATGCTGAACAAATGAAGCAAACAAAACTAAAACTGCGTTGTAGATTTTGAATTGATTTGATTTAATGCTATCGTCTATCCCTTTTAATTCAGGGTGCAGGTCGCCCTCCGTCACCTATACGACGCCCTTCGTCACCTCCAGATGAAGAAGATGATGATGACGGTACGCGGACACATAGGCACCGGACACTTAGGCATCCCAATTTAGGCACTGGTCAAATAGGCACTCGGACAAATAGGCACCCGGACATGTAGACACCCGGACAAATAGGCACCAAGTTTACGATTTTTATTTTTAATTGGGATGGACTGTCGTCAAATTGGGGGGTGGGGGAGAAAAAAAGTTTTCTATAAAATGTTCGTAACGTTCAAAACTGCTAAATATTGTTGTCATCTTTATTACACTAGCATCTCTGATGTTATGTGTCAGCTGCAGTGAGCGTGGCAGCGTAATTTGGAACATTAATTCACCACAAAAAAATTTCGGGGAAAAATGCAAAAACTCCCCCCAACGGTCCACACGACTAAGTGTCCCAGATATAAAACAAACGATAGCATCTCTGATGTTATGTGTTAGTCGTAGCGAGCGAGGCAGCGTAATTTGGAACATTAATTCACCACAAAAATAATTTCCCCAACGGTCCACACGACTAAGTGTCCATGATTTAAAACAAACAGAATACAGAATACAGAATTTGAGGGCAATCCATCCCAATTAAAAAATAAACCTGGTGCCTATATTTTGTCCTGTGTCTATATGTCCGGGTGCCTATTTGTCCAGGTGCCTATTTGTCCGGGTTCCTAAATGTCCGAGTGCCTATTTGTCCAGTGCCTAAATTCGGATGCCTATGTTTCCGGTGCCTAATTGTCTGGTGCCTATGTGTCCTACATCGATGATGAGTAGACGACGAGAGGGACGATTTAGCTGAAGATTGCCGAGCGGGACATCTCAGGATTTTTTATGTGTCGCATTTGACATGAGCACGAGATACCATAGGGGCTCTTCTCAACCGGAAAATGCCGGGGGGGGGGGGGGGGCGGGGGAGGTGCCTGAGCCCAAAACCGAACCCAGAACTTCGGACAGGAGGTGGTCGTGCTATCCACCAATCCACCTGGTCCCCTTTTTATATCCATAATTATCAATTACGTCGCGAGGACCTGTGATTGACGCTTGTGACTTACGCTACAAAGATGACAAAAACGTAACAGCTTGTCCTTATCAGGATTGGAAAAACTTGAATTTCCTTGCTTCCTAATTTTCAACGGATACTATCAGGTATACAGCGATAAAAATATCTTTTGCCATTCAGGATCGTACCCAGAATTTTATTTTATCTACAGCGAAAATCAACCTTGCCAAGTATTGTATTGCACAGAGAACCCACCAAAATACTGAAATAATTTCCCACAGTTTATTCGAACGCAACGAACTATAATTTGAACGCCATAAACAGCAAAACGCTACAAAATTGAAAGATAAAAATGGATACACAAAATGAACACGTAATTACTTCCACGAACTAGAAATACCACTTCAAACGACCTTCAAACACAAACACAGGCAAAAAAAATGCCTTAACTAGGAGTCTGCTTGTTTCACAAATAATAAATGCACTTATACCCACTCACACGAAACAGATTTAACATGAAACAACAAACAGAAAAATATTAAAAAAAAAAAAGGTCTGTATAATACAGAAATTATGCGTGCACGCCCAAACACCGAAACGTTAAACTTTTCAAACATAAACTGGGCTTTCTTTCTGACATAACCATTGATCAAAAACAGTCCTTGTTCCCTGGTGTTGGAGTTCAAATTATAGTTCGTTGTGTTCGAGTGAACTCTAATCCGTTTTTATTCGTACACCTTCACCTGTGAGTATGGGGATACGAGCTCTAATGTTTTTTTTTTCTAAACGGCGAAGGCGTTTTTTGCACAGTTAATTTTTTAATATGCCCTAACGTAATATGTTATGTGCACTTACGCCTATATCTAAAAGTGGGACTAAAAGTTTTTCCCCTGGGTTTTCCAGTTTATTTATGTTAAATTGAGAATTCCCTAACTTCTCCCCGGGTTGTTTCAGCCTAATTTTAAATTTCATGAGTTTTCCAGTGTTATCCTGCTTGTAGCGGAGCACAGAACACGCAGAACTTTCTACATAATTCACCGAACTTATCAATTTTTTGCCCACAGCGGCAACTGTGAATGCCTGTGAGCTGGCTACGGCCCTGTTACCATAATCACCTTGACAAACCTTTGTTCTGGAACCTTTGTGCCTGATGTGTCTGCACTTCACAGTTGAAAAATGATGTCGCGAGGCCCACGCCAATTTTCTCTGTTATATCAGACAGTAATTTACTCCTTTGAAATTTCGATTGTTGTGGTAGTAATAATCACAACTTGGGCAATTTCTATTTGTGTTGATATGGCCAACATTTTTTTCTCATCATTCATTCAGCCTACTGCGACGCGTGCAAACTGGAATTACAGAGCCTGGATGATCGAACTGCTGTGAGCCTATTAATAGCGAAAAAAAAAAAAAAGGCCTGGAATTTGGTTTGAAACAGGGCGCACGAACCCTGATAAGCAACCCTGACAAGCTGGTTCCATCAGAAAACCATCAATAATGTTCGATTTTTGGGAGTGTTTTGGTAAATTTTTCCACTGAGACTTTCATAACATGTCATAATTCAGTGTTTAGCTAATCAGGTCCGGACCGCCAATGGCAAATGGGCCTTCTCGTAGATTCGTAATGGGGCCTTTTTCGATGTTATAGTTACAAGATAAATTTCTGTTCTTGATAGAATTTTTTCGTTGTAATATCCTGGTTGGTCTTAAAATCTGGTCCCTTCCCTGATCATTTAACATGTGTCTTTAAGTTCCTGGACTAAAAAGACAGCTTAGCGACTGGTCATTATTTTTTCGCCGAGGGAGGAGGAGGAAAAAGTCATTTTTGGACCACGAAAACAGCAGTCAAAGTTTCTAAAAATGCCTTCCTCTATGATGTGAGTGTTTACCCGGTTTTGAAGCTGTCAGTATTAACACTGGCGATAACCAGTGTTAGTAAGGGTCAGCCAAGGGTCTCTGTGTTAAACTCTCAACTTTGAGAGCTTATAACTCCGTCAAAAGAGAACATATTTAAACCAAGTTTGGAATCTAGCCTTAACTAGTCAAGGCCTGTCTTCAGTCTAAAAATTGTGCAATTCGGTCCAGCCAAACCCGAGATACAGAGAGGGGCCAAATAGACAACTTCTTGTTCTTGTTGTTGTTCTGGGGATACTTTCGTCTGTCCTCTCTACAGATCAAACTACACCACCCAAAATTATGGGAATAGGCTCAAATAATAGCTTTGTAGGTAAGCATGTGCCTTTTCAAGGTTATTTTAGAGTAACTGAAATAGTTATTTAGAAATAAGCCATCACGTGCTAACTGAAACAATGCTATTTTGCTGATTAAAAACACAAATTCTCCTTACTGTAATCAAATTCTCCCAACGAACAACTAAGGAGCGTTCACAAATTACGTAACACTTTTTTCTAGCAATTTAAACTCCCCGCCCCTCTTTGTAACACCAGTTTAGTGAAAAATAATTTTACGAAAATTAGTGTGTTACATAACACTTCGGCGTACTCCCCTCCCCTCCCCATCATAGCAGATGGTAACACATTTTCTCAACCACCCTGTCCCGTCCAGGTGTTACGAATTTGTGAACGCTCCCTTACGTCGGTGCAGATAACATTCATGTCAGATTCCTGATTACTGTTCGGTTCGGTCACAAATCAAGAACAAGGGCGGTGGAAAAGGTGAATACAAATACAAGGGCGGTGGTTTGGTTTGGTAGTGCTAGTTATGATGAAGATTAACTGAATAATTAAAATTTATTATTAAATTTTTAATTAATTAAGTGCTGTTTTTAATTAATTTTTTTCGGGAGTACTGCAAACTAAATTGTTTGGTTCCCTCGTCCCCCCCCCCCC
>JAHWFP010057917.1:0-10912 GCA_023313725.1 Lithobius niger
TTGCAGGGAGTTTGACTGGGGCGGTTATGTTGATGTGGTGAGCAAACGATGGTGAAAAGTTGAAAGTTATTTAGAGCAGATTCATTGCTGATAGATGTTTTAATGGTCAGTAATTTTGATGTTGCACTCGCCTGCCACGACACAAATCCCTGCTTTAAACTAATGTGATGTAGGTGAATAGTGGTGAATTGTTTGGGGCATGACGTAACTTAAATGGGGACAATTGGGGGAAATTGGGGAATAATTTCTAGTGAAAGATCGAAAATAAACACAACTTACGATGGCTGCAGTCAGATTTGGAATGAATGAGGGGTTGGAATTACATTGTTGCCTAACTGATAATCTATTACAATTGTCGGCTAGGCAGTGCACGAGTTACATTGTTGTTACAACAGAATTGGAATACATATATATTGTTTCAAGATAATACATTAACAACTGTAGAATGCTTGGAAAGGAGGCAGATTGAGAGATAGGTCTCACTTGTAAGGCCAATTGTGGTGCAGTTGCATTAGCAACAGCACGAGGGCGTCCAACATTGACGAGTCTAAGGGCGAAAGCTGAGACCAATCTCTACAGATTGCGAAACGTCCCTTATATTGAACACCTTCGGATAACAGGCCTTGAATTACTTGAGCATAGGTGCCTCAAGACCGATTTGATCCTAACCTACAGAATTGTACATGGCCATCGAAAACGTTTGAGTTTGGTAGGGACCGTCCTACGCTCATTTAAAAATGAAGGGCTGTGGCACAACGGCGAAAGTGTATGTTGATTTTGTAATTTAACGTGCTGTTGTGAGCCCTCTAATACCCCGAAATGGGCATAATTAGGCTGTTCTGAAAGGTTGAGATCTATTCTATCCATCAATCCTACCCTAAATTGTTTCACTTAGATACATACACAATGCAGTTACAATTACATAGCATTGCAATGGCACTAGCCACTACTCCAATTACAGCTACACCTTAAAATGGGCGTACAACAGTCCCTATCTAAGTGAAACAATTTCGGTCAGGATTAATGGAAAGAATAGATCCAAGATTTTTAGAAAATTCTAACTTTTGCCGCTACACCATCAGAACTTCATCTTTAAGTGAGCGTAGGACGGTCCCTATCAAACTTAAACAATTTTGGTTAGGATTGATGAAAAGCATAGATCGCCACCTTTTAGAAAAGCCTAAGCATGCTCATTTTGGGGTATTAGAGGGCTCACAACAGCACTTTGAATTACAAAATCAACATACGCTTTTGCCGCTACGCCATTAGCTCTTCATTTTTACAAGAGCATAGGACGGTCCCTATCAAACCATAACAATTTCGGCTTGAATTGATGGAAAGAATAGATCCCCACCTTTCAGAAAATCCTACGCATGCCCATTTCGGGGTATTAGAGGGCTCACAATAGTACTTTGAATTCGAAAATAAGTTTTAGGTCACCATCTTGGAATTTTCTGGGATCAAAGCTCTGTTATTTATAGTTTTACGACGTTCAAACATGGGACATAAAAGGTACCAAAGATGCTGTTCTACAACTTCCTAACACATCTTCCTTTCAAAAAATGCATATATTCGGCTATACAGTCAAGAAACATGAAAATAAGGTACATTTACGGCCGCTATCTTGGATTTTAACAAAATGCTCAAGGTTGCCAAGGTGGCGTCATCCAGATTTGGATTCAGCATAAAATTTTCGTATAGAATCGATTGAAAACCATTGTATATACCTCCGAACAAGGTTTACCACAAAAATGGCACTTTGGCACTGGACTATAGTGGATGTGAATGGACGATTGTGTGCGCATTTTCCCGCAATAAACTTAAGCGTTAATATAGCACACTGCACAAATTACATCGTTCAAATTAGTAAAGGGCCGTACTTCAATTCTTTCTGTAAACGTGCGTTCAAGTAACGTATAAAACCATACAGTCAATAATTACCCCTTACTGCTTTAAAAAACGGTTGTAAGCATTTACATACGGAGAACGAATTAGTTGCACTGCTGCGATGTTACTCTTTACATCATCGTTTTCGGGTAGTTTACATAGAGCCTGCATCATTGTAAATACATGTCGGCCAAACAATGAAAGTTAGACAACATTTCTATCGAAAAAACACCATTCAGTTGCTTGCTTCGAATTAGTAGTAGTTACATAGCTAATAGCGATTGACGAATTCGGACAAAACAAGCAACGAACCAAGATGGCGGCGCTCATCTCCCGTTGACGTGCTAGGTTGCCACGGAAACGTAAGAGAGTGCGTTGACGTGAGCAGACAGGGAGTTTCTTTTCCATCCCCACCCCCTTCAACTGGCTGGACGCACGGAAACAGCAGACCTATAAAAGGTCGCCAAATGTAGTGATGTGGGATGCGCTAGGCATCCTACCATTTATCTCGGCTATCCAGATTACGTTTGTCACTAGTGTAACCTTTAGATAGATAGAAGCGCCATATTGTTCGCTTCGCTGATTCCACCAGTGTCGAACCATGCTTCATATAATTTCTTTGATTCCAAGAGCATCACAAAATCCACGTACTGATTATTTCGACGCAAACTAATTGCAAATATTGCAAATATTGTTCGTCCATCACATTCCTCAGCAAGCCTGCATTTCATCTGCAACCATTCGTACTTTGAAATGCAATCTCAAAGTTTGCAAATCATCACACGTGTCAACAATGGCTGTCTCGAAAACAAAGTGAATTTTGATTTCCTACCGATTTTGACATCCATATATTATGATACGACGTGTTTCTATTACTTCATACTGATGTAAAACATGACGTCATAGTTTTATCAGGCAAAGTTTACTTTGGAAGGTCAAAGTTCTTTCAGGCATAGTCATGGGGTCAAAAAAACCTTTGACGTTATTTTTTCAGGTTTTTTCCGTATTTGTGGGTCATAAAATCAATATACAGCGACAAAAAAATAGGCTTAACGGAAGCGAAATTAATTAACTTTTATTTGGTCCTATACTCCCATCTTTGTAGGTGCCTTGCTTCAAGAGGAGTAGAGGCACATGTACGCAAACATGCACGCACGTCGTACGTTTTTAATGATTTTAGATAGATGGATCATTGACACCATCAACAGACGTTGTAATCTCACATGGTCGCTTGACGTCTTGTCATGTGACCAATGTAAATTAATAAACAGGGTTACGCTTAGGGTTCAATGATGACGAATAGTTTAACCACAGTCCAGTGTGGACCCACTTATAACATAACTCCATACGCCTTGGGTGTGACAGTTAAGTTTATCACATCAATCATTCACGTTTCTCAAAAATAGAGGTGCGCAGATTGAGCGAGGAAAGCAAGGGATTTCCACGTGAAGTAAACCTTTTCAACGCGTTTCTCGCTTGGCTCCTCAATCTTTCATTTGACACTACCCTCACCTTCGCAGGGGCCTTAAAGGGATATACCTCCCAGAGCCATTTTTCTCGATCCTCCACATCAAGTTCGGCCCCAAAGGTCTATTTCATTACCGTTTCCCTAGCTAAAAAACCTTTTTAAAATGTGACGTCTAGGAGATTTTCTGTTGAATATAATGGAACTTTATTTACGAACGACCCATAACTATATGATGCATTGCGCGCTTACAATAACCATGACGTTCATCTCTGTGCGTGCATGTACTAATTTTCTAATAATTACCGTGAGATCAAAAATCTAAAGGCGTAATGCCGTAAAAATTAAAATTAATTATTCCAACAGATCGCCGAAGCAAAATTATAAGACACTAGTGTAAAAAATTATAAATTGTGATTTTAAAATACGAGAATCATTCCGGTTTGTGACGACTCGATTAATGCGTTCATGCTGGTTCGTCTATTAGGCACAATGCCAAATGAGACAGTGGCTATACGTTCTTCAACGCAGCTATACTATCCCAGATGACCTTGATTTTCGTATTTAAGCGGAAGGCGATCAGCGCGAACTGTTATAAGGCAGGTGGAATGTAATAAGGCAGGACGGGTGTCCCTCTAATCTCTGGAAGAGTACGTGTACAAACATGCAAACAAACTAATAATGCGTCACGAATGATGTAGATGAAATGCAGGAGTGCTGAGGAACGTGAAGAACGAACTGTGAGCAACAATCGAACCTTATAGAACTTTCCATTTCCCATAATACCCTTGTTATTTCGCGGTTGTCAGGGGTGACCAAACGGTATTTAAGAAACGGAGCTAGCATGCAAAATCAATTAGCCTTCTAGCCAGCCACCCGACTGGTCCTCCTCAACCCCTGCTAGGTCTGTTGGTTAGGGGAATTTTTGCTACTAAGCCTTTAGTATGACGGTTTTTATGAACACTGGTTAGGGTTAGCTTCCAGGGTAGACCCTAAGTAGGCTGGTTTCTTCAAACCCAAACCTAAAGTTCTGGCCCTAATATCTCCCACTGGGTCTAGTTCTCTCTCCCTTTAGTTTGCTGTTTTCGCGTCATAGACTATCCTTACTTTTACAAAATGAAATTTACTACAATAAAAAATCATCAAACATGTGTTGCTTAACTCCCTGCATGTAGCACAATCTAAATCGACCCGCGATCGGATACCATATAGCCTCAGCACCGCAATAACCGGCCTCAGAAGCGCTTGAGGGGTTCAAATTATAATGCAGTGCCCTTGCATCTTGCTTTAACTGCAACCGATCCATGCCCAAGCCTCATGTTCCCATGGGTGGCAAAGTAAATTCGCTATCAGAATTGTTCAATGTTTGACTAAAATCATCGAAGTTTGACTCCGAACCGCTGAAGCTTTTTAGACTCTTCCTTTTCGGAAGTCTTGCTTCTCTTATCCACTTTTTCATCTTCTGTGAAATAAAATCTCAGGTTGCCGTACATTTTTTGGAGTTGGCGATGGCAATGCAAATCCGTAAGACGAATTCGTAAATGCGCCAGCAACGCGTGGATTTGCCACAAATCTTGAACACTTCTAAAATTCAAATTCGCACCCTGTCCTTGGTCTAGAAGAGAGACACGCCGGTGTTAAAGATCACTCCGAAGGAGAACCGTGAAGCACCTCCGGTGATCGGGAAGCTGCAAATTTGCAAAATGCACAGGTCGAATTACATTCAGCAGTAATGGGGCGACGCGTGGCGCGGGGCTATTGGAAGATGGGCAATCTATCCGAAACCAAACAACACCGATTGCATCATTAAAATTCATGGAAAGCTCGGTCAGCTTCGGGTGTGGAATAGGAAATCAGAGCGAGCCCAACTCTCTCTGGTCTCCACCCCCCCCCTCCCCCTCACCCACTCACCGCCCTCTGCCATCTCGCCTCTGACCCCTCCGGCCTCCCTTGCTTAAAACCCAGCCGCATCTCCACCCACATGCAACGCCTTTAGGCTAAAGCGTGGTTAAATCTACTCCCTGGCCCCTCAAAACAAAATAAACAGCAAGGGCCCAAGAACTGAACCCTGCGGTACCCCTCCTCTTGGATGCTTCCCTGCGTAATGTCACGTATGTCATCTCGGTCACACGACACATGCGGCACAGCCGTGCGGCATAGAGTCACAATTGTAAAGTTTTCCTGCAAAAAAACATTGATAGAACAAAAAGTTACGCAGTGCTTATGATAACGGTTTGTCAGACTCATTTTGTTTTGTCCGAAAACGTGTGACTAGACACCGTTTCAAACGCTCTTTTCATTATAGATAACCGCCGATCTGACTACATTTTCCTCATTGTATTCGATTTGGCAATGATGCAGCTGGCTTTTTCCAAGGAGGTGTGAAAGGACAAAGTTGGGCGCCTCCTCAATAAGTTAACAATTTGAAATTTTGGGCCAAAATTACTCCCAACCCCTAATAAAATCATGTGTTGAGTTTCATCCTATTTGGTCCCCCTGCCTTCTGCACTACCCCTAATTGCGGGACTGCGACTTAGCAAGGGTTTAGTTTTTTTTTTTTATTTCCCACAAAGACCTAAATGTTATGGCAATTTTCATATCTGCGACATCCTTAAAGCAATGTAGTTCCATTTTTTTCAGCATTTACCCAGTAAATAATTAGAGCTGATTATTATAAACTAAACCACAACTCAACGTCTTAACAAGTTAAATTAAATAAACATTAATAACCGATATTCTGAAAGGTGACGCTCTGAACGGTCATACTGACTACTAATTTTCAATTGTCCTATTACATTGCCACGTCTACATACAGAAAACCAGCTACATCGTTTGCTTCACTCAATCCACTGGCGTCTATCCATATTTCATATAATTAAATTGACATCCAGATCATCGCGAAATCGATGTACTGCCTATCAGCATGTAAGCTAGATCGAGTTATTTTCCCACTGCTTACAGTTCACAGTTCATTGTCACATCGCTTATCTTTAGACTATACTAGTGTAGTAAATATCCTTCCATTGAGTGGTACACTGCTGATTTGATTTGATTGCAAATCGTCACCTTGTGATTTTTTCTTTATTTATTGATTTGATTGTATTTGAGCTTACAGGCCTATAACACCAAGTGCTCAGTCTAACCAACTTAAAACACTGCTTTGAGCCCTACAACACAAGGACTGTCTGAACTATTGTTATCATTTTAGCGCCTTTTTTTCATATTTTAACAATACACGGTATTTGGTACCGTTGCATTTTTGGTACCGCGGTACACCGTGAGAACCGGTAAACCGCCCAACACTATGGGAAGGTGAAGAATTTCATATTTTTGAATTTAACTTGTCAGTTACTATAATTCTCATCTTACCTTTTAGGATTTTACTGCTCAATATTTTCTCCTTATTATGCCCAATTTTTTTTTTTCAGTTTTGATTTTCAAACATTACGAGAGAAATTTTGTTAAGCTGAAAAACATTTCAGCAGGGCCGGGGGCCCTTTAAAAATTTGGGGCCACGGAGATAATTATGTCCCTAACGTCCCTTAATCCGGTCCTGATCACCCGAGAGTGCTGTCGTCTTTACAGAACAGCGTCCATAACGGCACGCTGGCAACGAAGCTAGTGTGTAGAGCCGGTCGTTGAGATAGCTGCAGGGGCCACTGGATACAAATGAAGGTTAAAAAAACCAAACCAACGGCGTCTTTAGTCAAGCCCATGCGGTGAAAGCGACGTTCTTAAAAACGCCTAAAAAAGTTGTTTTGCTCAATCCCTTACTCTGAGATAGATACATTAATTAAATACATACGCAGGCCTATTTACGATGCCTTTTGGACTTAAAGGTCTGCATCCGTATTTATTTATCACCTTTGTAGCCCATTTGCCTTTCCGTCCTGTTTATAAACATATATTAAGGTTGTAAATCGGAAAGGAAAACATTCCACTTGCCGAAAAGTGCAGCAACTGTCACAAATCCAAAAAATGAGCATTTTTTAGGTCCAAGAAATCCGCTCTCACAGAATTGGCTTCACAAACTAACCTCCGCGTATATCCTGTGCCCCTTGCAGCTATCTCAACGATTGGCTCTAGACTGGAAGTGCGCAGTTATTGTGCACTGCTCTAATCAGTGGGTTCCCAGGGGTCCGACAAAGGCTTGCCTAGTGTGCTTGATTTACTGATTCACCTTTGATTTACTGACTTACGTTGCTTTTCTGATTTACAATGATTTTCTGTTTTAGGATGATTAACTGATTTACACGATTCACAATGATTTACTCTTGATTTAACCTGATTTACCTGTAATTTACTAATTTGCTTCTAATTTATTGATTTACTGATTTGCTTCTGATTTACTGATTTATTGATAACCAATGATTTACACCCCGTAAATCATACGGTGTCATGATTTACTCTTGATTTACCTTGATTTACCTGTAATTTACTAATTTGCTTCTGATTTACTGATTTATTGATTACCAATGATTTACCCCCCGTAAATCATACGGTGTCATGATTTACTCTTGATTTACCCCGATTTACCTGTAATTTACTAATTTGCTTCTGATTTATTGATTTACAATGATTTCCTGATTTACACGATTTACAGTGATTTCCCCTTGATTTACTGATTTACAGTGATTTCCCCTTGATTTACTGATTTACCAGTGTTTATTAGTGATTTACTGATTTACCAGTGTTTATTAGTGATTTACTGATTTGCTTCTGATTTACTGATTTATTGATTACCAATGATTTACCCCCCATAAATCATACGGTGTCATGATTTATACGCTAGTCGTAGTCGGACCTCTCGATGGGTTCTTTTCTTAGAAAGTTAAGCTTGTAGCACACTGCTCCGTTGCGTTCCGTTTCGTCACGTCACATCGCAGGCCGTCAAATTTCTGTTTAGATTAAAAGCACGTAAATTAGTGGAGCCACATATACTTCTCCGTCCCGTTCTGTGACGACCCTTCGGGCGACCGACGAAATTGTGTCGAGGCGGATCCTTTCCGTCAACAACTGATCGCATCGGAGAAGTGTACGCACCTGCCGTCAGCCGAGGGCCGTCGTCGTCCGTCACGCGCCAGCGCAGAAAGCCTTTCCCCTACTAAATAGAGATGTGAACCTATTTCAGTTGCCTTCTGTGCTTAAAGGTCGTTATGCCCGAGCGTAGAATTAATGCCTAATTTGCTACGAGTTCTTAATATTTCATTACCTACTTAAGGTCACTACAAGTCCTTCTTCATTTGCATTGCCAATTTGGGCAAAAGTTAGCGGAGCCGACTGAAACTGTTAGCAACGGAAGCAATGTGCGGTGGACCATCCGTTGCCGTCAGTCGTCGGAACGAAACGGAGTATTGTGTACGCGGTTTATCTTGAGTCCTGCAGATATTTTATGAGCGGCTACGTTTTCCTGGAGGGGGCGGCATTAATCGACGGCCGCCATTGTTTTTGTAACCATCTTGGATATCAACAAGGCACTCTGCTACCAAAAACATACAATTGATTATCTGTGTCGTTCTGGGGCGAACTCAAGATAGTACCCGGACACTATAGTGTGCTACAAGCTTTAAATGTGAATTTCGATAACGCTAAAAGAAATTTCGATTCTAAATTAAGACAAAATTAATACCGTAAGCGCTCAAGGATCAGCAGCAGTAGCAGCAACAATTAAATTTTATCGTTACAATTAAAAGTAACGTTTTTTTTTTTTCATATTTATGTTTATTGAGCCTATTAGGTCCTTGCACCATTCGCTCACTCTAAAGCTAAACTTACACTACTTAAACCTACCAACCAGACAGCCATTAAACAACCGAGCATCACCCGAGCGATCCCGGTCGCACCCTGGAAGCGAGGCGAGCAGCAGTGAGACGTTACCTTAAAAAACTCACGATCTGGAAGTCACCCGTTTTTTTTCATTCTTCGTGCACGTGTGATGTCTTATTTATTTATTTATTTATTTATCACACTTACAGGAGTCTAACAGCCCACACACTATGCACTCCTACGCTACGCATGTGATGTCTTTGCTACAGTGCAAAACAATTCTTGGTGCACGTGATATGTATTTCAAACTTTCATCGAAAACAGTTCATACTGGATGGGTGAAATGAAGCACCCCGTGTTTCAGCTAAACCCGTATAGTTTTAAACCTACTAAGCTACATTCTTAATTTCGAGGCCTAGCCTCGAAATTGGCAGCTATTAACGATAAAATAGCTTATTTGCTTTGTAGAATTAGGCTTTCTGAGCTGAGCTGAATTGCTTCAAAGTAAGCAACAACAATCATTGCGTGCGCGGCCGTTCATACTCAAAGGGTTTCAAAGGGTTTAGCGAGCGTTAACCGCACCCGGTCATCTGCCTGATGAAGCCCTAAGGCCTTTCCTTTCCTTTGATTTTATTGAGGTCTGAACCATGAGTCGAACGCCCCAGCCAACCTTAGAAACTAGTACACAACCGCACAACTACACAACTACACAAGCTCAGCACCACACCAACACCATGACTAGTGTACACCAGGAGCCACGCACTATTCCCACTCCACCATCAAGGGCCACCGACAGCACACTCACCACAGCAAGGCCCACAAAATCTCAGTATCATATATATCACTACAGCATAACACACAGCCCAGGGTAATCTTTGCAGCTGTCGTCACCTGCACCACTGCACTGAACCGTACTCCGCAACACCGTGCAGCAGGCCCCCAAGGCCCCTAAGGCACGGTAAATGAACAACAATTATAATTGCAACAATTATAACGATAATGAACCTCATTTTGTTGTGGAGTGTGCCATTGTCGACGGTTTGACTTTCGCTGATGAGCGGAGTTACTTGCTTACTGAATGCTGGGTTTCTCAGCGATTGGATTTTTTTTATACTTCAGTCAAACTTCATTGTGACTTTTCCGAGTCTACACCAAAACATCCGTGGGAATGTCCCGATTGCCGGCCAGGGATGGATGGCAAGGGCGAGAAAGAAGGGTAGGAGGCAGACTGTCACATTTCTGGGGGGGGGGGGGGGGACATTAAAAACAAAGCCCAAACACGTAAGGTGCCGGGGACCTACACACCTCGCATTGCACGAGTCTGGGAGGGGCTGCAGTTCGGTTTGGAGGGTGTTGGGGGCAAAGACGTGGGTAGAGGTGTTTCCCAGGTGGGGGGGGGAGAGGAAAAATTGACAGCGCCAGTTACTTTCCTAAGGCGACAAAACACCGGGAAAAGCTAAGTTCGGAAAATTCAATCATCGTGCAGCATGCACGGGTCTAACTAGTTAAGACAAATTAAAGCTGACAAAATCCAGTTAGGCGATTACCGGTCACAACGTACACAAACACACTTGATTTTGGACGTTCTATAATCCTGTTGGTTGGCCAAATTCAACGCGCGTTTGATCGATGCCCTTTTGCCCTCACAGAGGGCGCTCGAAATGTGTGTGTGTTCTCTCACGAGCATTACGTCATAATAATTCCAGCAAAAAATAAAAAAATCAGTACTTAACATTGGCTAAGCTCCTATGTTAAGCCAGCAAAACAGCACTTTATAATTAGAGTATGATTTAT
>JAHWFP010057920.1:0-16448 GCA_023313725.1 Lithobius niger
TGCCGACGTGGAAAACGAAACGTTATGATTTTTTTGGGCTCACGTGCACTTAATGGCTCCCCCCTTTATCACTTTAAAATTCTGCACACATTGTGTCCTGGGTTATCATACGTGTCACAGCAATGTATCCTGGGTAATCTTACGTAACACGTAATTGTATCTTGCGTAGGCTGTAATCTTACATGTCACGTCATTATATCCTGGGTAATCTTGCATGTCACATCGTTGTATCTTGGGCAATCTCACATGTCAATCGTTAAATCGTGGGTAATCACACAAGTTGCGTCATTGCAGCCTGGTTACCCAATGCAGGGTAATTAGGTTTAGCATTTTCGGTGCTAGATTGGAACTTTTTGTCTGAAAGTTCCATTTTATTTGGCACTTTATAAAATCTAGCCGTATTCTAGCAATAAGAAATAACAAGCTTTTTTTTTTTGTTTTCTTTCCACAAAACGAAGACCATGGTCGACTTACACTGAAAAGACCCCGGCAAATCGAAAGCGAAACCGAATTACACTGAGAATTTCCTTGACAGAAATTTGCTCACTTGATCGTGAAATTCGCCCAATCACAACCGACTGACAGTGATAATCATGCAGATCACTGTAAGTCGATGTTCATTGGCTAAATTTAAAACTAAATCAGTTAGGCAATATCCTGTAGCTTTCATTGGTCGACGCAGTGTAATGCAAAACCGTGCAAAATATGGCGAGCGCTTTCTGAAGTTGATACGCTTTCGGTAGTCACTCTCTTCAAACGTTACACAATTGACATGTTACGACACGTTTGTTGAATTCATTTCAAATAAAAGTATGTATTTTCCTACCAAAAACAATCCGGAAGTCCTTTCTCTTGAAATACTCACTGTGTCGTTCGTTTCCGTGACCTAGCAACGCCCGGAGGCGAAGCTAGTTAGCCGGACTGCATCGTTAGGCCTAACGTTAACGTAACCTAGCAACAAATTCTCAGCACCGTTTTGAAATTTATTACGCTCCACTACAGTACGTATTTATTTATTTTTTACACTTACTCTTGCAATTTTAGAAAAAGTCAAAATATGTACATTTACTAATTCATTATTACGTAATTGTTTAAAGTAAAAATCTTTGGAGGTGTGCACCAATAAAAATACTTCAGCGGCGGCAAATTTCAATTTCATTCCTGGCGGCCGTGGTGCAAACAGGCGCGCCAATATTTGGAGGGCAGCAGCGACTTTTATAATTTTTTTTAAAATTCGGCATACATAATTTAGAGTGCTGAATAATGAAAAATAACGTGAAATTCTCTAACTAAATACCCCGCGAGCTATTGAAAATTATCAAATTTTTCCAACACTCGTGTTTTGGCCCATTAAACTCACTCGTGCTATTTATTGGCAGATAATTTCTCTGGTGCTACGCATTCGGGAAATTAATGTCTGCCTAAATAGCACGAGTGAGTTTATAGGGGCCAAAACACTCGAGTTGGAAAAAATTATCGATAATTTCCTTAGCTCTTGGGATATTACGTTTGATAATTCCCCTGCAAATCGAAAGTGAAACCCTAAAACGAAATCACTTCGGAGAATCGTTTTAGGGAAAGAAAAAAAATTCTCTAACCGAATTCCACTCGTGCTTCTACGAAATTTATTATTTGTGCGTTTTAGCACTCAACTCCGTTCCAACAAATTAAATCGGGAAAGGAGTTTTATGCTAAAACACCCAAATTATCGATTTCATAGAAGCACTCGTGGTATTTATTATAGCCAACAATCCTACAGTTCGAGCGGATTTCTACATCTTGTTGTTGGAGGAGTCCAACTTATGGAAAGAGGAAAACGAGCCGAACAGCCATCACACAAAAAAAACATACACATAAAATAACGTAGTACCGTAAGCCATCTTTATGCACTAGGTTTCGTCGGAGTTGTAAGACCCGGATTCGAACTGGCAACCCAATCCATCCAAAGTTGCCTCTTCCATTGGAATAAACGCGACTCACTGTATCCGTTATTACGGTCACAGCAGTGACTAGGGCTCCATTCGACCGAGAGTACTTGCGGCCGTAGGTAATGGAGAAGGATTGTAAATCAATGCAAAGAATCAACGAAGGATTAATTAAATAAATTATACAATCGCCTTAAATTATATCAAGGAAAGAGAAAAGAAAACAAGCCAAACAGTGAACATCACAAACAAGTACGCGATTTGCGCATTAGCACTCTAATCTGTTTTTTTTTTTATTATTTGTACTGCCACAGCTATGAATTCCATGGGGATACAGGCTCAAATGTTTTCTCGTTTTTTTTTTTTTTTTTTTTTTTTTGATAAAAGCTGAAACCATTCTGGTTTGGTTATATGTATCTATTTGATCGTACGGAGGGAAGCAAAAAGGATCAAAGGGTTTTAGCGAGCGTTAACCGCACCCGGTCATCTGCCCGACGAAGCCCTGGAGAATTACGTTAAAGTTATGTTCCAACTCAATTCAATGGTACAGTCCCGTCCAAAAGTAAATGAACATGGCATTGTTGATGCAAATGCGTGCTGTAACAATGCAGAAGGCGAGCTGAAAGAGATGCATGAAGGTCATTGTTGACACTTTCCATTGTTAGAGAACGGTGTATGAAGCACCAAGAATGTCAACATATCGCTTCAGTAAAGAATTACATTACTGATTGAAGAAGTTAAGAAATATACAGCTCATAAATTGCTTTTTGCAATTCTTTATAATTTATGTGTCAGGGTTAGTATCTCTTGTTGCAGTATTTAATTTTTCGAATTCATTTCCTACATTTGTTAAACATTAAACATTTGTTTACATATGTTTAAGCAAATGTTACAAAAGTAAGTCGCACAGGAAAGCTAACATGGAATCGGCCACCTTTAAATAATAATAGGGGGCAATTTTGTGGATCCAAAATCCAGTGCTGAATGCGAAAAACGTTCCCAATTTTCCTTTAGTGTAGTCATGATGCCACATGTAAAACTGCTACTTTTACGAGTGGCACTGCGACTTCATCAAAGGAAAATTAGGAATTTTTTTTTTTTGAGTTAAGACCACTTTTTCGCACTAAGTATTGGATTTCAGCTCCAGAACATCATGATAGTCTTTTTTCTTGCATAAATAACTTTGGTGAATTTATGTTAACAATAAAACTGAACAATTTGCAGAAATCCTTTAATTACTGTAAGAAATTTGTTGAGTTCTTCGTTAATGAAACTAAATTAGTGGTTCACAATGTTGGGTCCTTTGTGTTTCTTCGCTTGTGCTCTTCGTTGAGATTAGAAGAGCTTGTAAAACAGCCAATAAGACTGCAGCTAAGCTCACTCGGGTCTTGTAGTATAACTAAATCCGGCTAGATAGAAAGCTCCCAGGCGTCAATTCAGGACCATTGCAAACAGGTTAACCCTGCATGTAGCTAGGCTGGGAGCTATAAGTTAGGCTGGGAGCTGTTTCTGTGCAAGCAAAAGGTGAAAGGAATTTGGAAAATTAGGTGGTTGTAAAAGTTACCTATTATATTGGATACGGGTGAAAATTGCTCTGTTAATTGCTCAGTAAGTTGCTCGGTGGATTCGATGGGGGTGAAAATTGGATGGGGGTAAAAATTTATTGGTAACTTGTTACCTGGCAACTAAGCGTTTACATGTTCGTACTGTACACGGTTGGGAATTTGCGTGCTCAGTTCGCCTTGTTCTAAAGATTTGCATGTTTCTTTAGCAGTAGCCTAGTCAAAGTAGTCAAGTTATTACAATGGAATTTTCTGAATGGCACGGAGTTCATTCTGTAAGTCTACTCAGTTCGCGTTACTCCAATGCTTTTACAACGTTGTCTTTCAGTAAGTGTGGTGCGAAACAGAGCAAAAGCGCTTCTCGTCTTGTGTTGGCTACTGCCTGTCTGTCTATCTGTATATCTGTTTTTCTGTATCCACGATTGAACGAGCTATCAGTATCATTCCAAATTTTCATTATGCTTCTCTGAAACTTTGTAGATTTAAAAAAAAAACAAGGAAAGTTTTTATTTGTCATTAGTAAAAAAGAGGATTTTTAATTTTTATGTATTTTTTTTATATTCTGGTTAGTGTTCCTACTGATTAAAATTCCTACTTTTAAAACGTTCAAGTACTGCTACATGTATGCCTAACAGAACGGAAAAACAAATAGGCTCAATAATAGATACAGTTGAAAACTATTTTCGTTGTCTTTTGGACTGCTTAAGTGAGAATTCAACTCTCGACATTTGAGACCACGTGAAGCCCTCAGCCTATAACTAAAAGACGTGACACACGAGGTGACACATAAAACGACACTTAAAAGCACTAATTTTCAAACTAATAATGGTGGAATATACCACCAATACGCCAAACTTATGAGTCTTGGTGACTTTTCAAAAATTGAGAATTTTGTTGCAGTCCTTATGATGCGATTTGTTTTTGAAATATTCAGAGCAGTTTGCTGAAGAGAAAAGCATGTTCCCTGTGAGGTGATTCTTACAGTTTGTTTAAACATTCTGCTGAGGTTCGGTAAGACTTTATTTTAAGCATTGTTTTTCCAGACGTAGAAGTCAGCCTTATACAAGACATGCTACTCTACCGATCGCTACCAAATAAAAAATCTCGGATACCTGCAAACCTGTTTGTGGTATGAAGTTCATATTCGAACCCAAAAATTCAGTAATTAATGTTCTGAGAAAATTGTTCTGAATCAAACCTGTATTAGTTTCAAACATTCTAATACACAGACAGAGGTAGCTGTGTAGTTTGTTTACGTTAAGGTCGTTTTATGGGTGAAAAGTATTTTAAATAAAGTGTGTGACACACGGGGGAGGGGGGGGGGCAATATACCATAAGATATGTTAAAGACCAAATAGTGGGTAGTTTGTGTTTAGCTCTTTCTCATCGGCATTCTCCCCTAATGTTAAACAAGATGCGAGAAATAGTCTTTCTAACACTACAGTTTCAGTGCCTAATTGCCTCAAGAAGCTGATCTGGTCAATGATTAAAAACGGAATCATGGATAATTGAATGTCAGTGTGTGCCAACCACGGAAGTATGAGTGGCTTTTGGAGGTTTGACGCACTCTCAGCCGAAATCCATGAGGCCAAAATAAGAGAGGAACAATTTTGTTTGGCAATTCCAATCTGAAATTCCCATGATCTTTTACATGCCACAATCAGTATGAACACGAGGCATCACTGGACCCTTCTCTTCACGAATATGCCATGGTTGGCTGAGGTCATGCTCGCACATGGGACCACCGGCGTACGAGACGGTCGTGCTAACCATCTGGACACCCTTCCCCAAGTCTCACAGGCTTTCGGACTCTTTCAGCAGCAAGTGGATCTAATCTGGACAATAGATTGGCTCCCTGTGGTGTTCGAAGGTTTACCAAATCGAATCAATGGGTGTCCCCCTTCCTTTACTAGAATTCAACCTTCTTTTTTTTTAATTCTTGTAGTGTTCAAAGTGAGCCAGTTCATACACTGGCAGTTTGCATCTGATGATGTAAGGCTCCAAAAATAAATAAAAAACAAAAAAATTACGTGAATATAACAATATTGTTGCCGGGTGAAGCAAACTTACACAGCAAATAAATGTAGCAAACATTTCAACCCTGTATCGATCTGTTTTAATTCGATGTAACTTATAAGCTATAATAATCGAGTTGACATAGGCAAGGCCCTCGTTTAGTTCGTTTGTAAAACATCTTTAGTTGTAAATCAATAATACAGTTTCTTGTATCTCAAGTCGTTCGAAATAATCTCGTCCTTGAATAAGTAACAATCGTTTATCCATACTAACTTTATAGCGGTGCAACAATACAATAACGAGCACGCTCATTTCGCACGAAGCAGCATTTCTCTACAGCACAGTCATTGTTTAAACAACAATACAATGTTCATTTATTTATGGACGGGACTGTACATAACAATACCGCAAATCTTAATTGTTGTATTTTATCATTGTTAGCAGACCAAACATTTTGCTCCCCTCTGTACTGCATGTTGTCACGCAAGATTGAATCACCAAATCAGCGCTGGGTTTGGGTTTTGCTGTTGATGGAATTAGCTCGCTTGTTGCTTGATTCATATTCACCGGTGCAGCCAGCCTCAACTATAAGCTTTAAAGGGCGTGTGCTACCGTTCACCAATAAGTTTGAGCCTGAATAAGAGTTACGAGGATCATCGCTTGGAACAGTGCAGCTGGTAAACAGACCAATTGCACCTTTTTAGAATTATGAGTTTAGCATCATGAGTTAACACTGACAACTTTTAATTTTAGGTTAGTACTTTGTTTTCTAGTACTCGTCCATTTTTTGCCATTTTTCTTGTTCTTAATGATGCTTTGCTTGATTTTGGCAACCCTGTTTTCCACATTTATTACGTTTTTATTCCTATTTTTTTTAAGAAAATGTTTCTTTTTTTTTTATGTACGACCCTTACCCACACGCGAGCACCTGCTCTTTAGTATGAAGTTCGTCTTCTGTCAATTACTCACTTGTAAACTGCACCGAAATAAACTTTAAATTCAACTCAGATAGCTTAGGCTAGGTTTTTGACGCCCTCCCAGCCGTAGCCATGGCACCAGAAGGAGAGAGGGACAATTTTGCTAGGTAAATCCGATCGTATATTCCTAGGTTCTTTTACATGCCAGAATCGACATGAGTACGAGACATAACAGGGCTTCTTCTCTTCCCGAAAATGCCTGGGGTGGTTGAGGCCGGATTCGAACCCGGGACCGCTGGCCACCTTGCCCCAAAAACTAAGATAACGTGAATTTTTAGCGTAGTTCGTACGTTTATATTATCCATTGTGTTTCTTTGTTTATTTTCAGATGCGGATGAAAGTCAGATTTGACCTCTAAGGACCATGAGAGGTTAAATCCAAGATGGCCGCCAGTCCGTCGGGTGTTATGTCTAAACACGCTTACTTTAGGAAGCAAACAGTATGGAAAAAGCATGTAAGGTGACAACTTGCCCATTCATTGGGTGCAACGCTAGAAGTAGCCAGAATTCAATGAAACGCATTTATATCAAGATCAATGTCAACAATGAGCTAACTGGTGTAGGGTTGCATAACACACACAACTGTTGTTGTTCTCAACATTCCAGATTTCAAATGTAGTATATTATAGTTATAATGTGTGTTGGTGTTTCAAAGTCCCTTCTCCAGCTGTGGTTGTTTCGTGGTGATTTGGTAACTAACACGTCGAATGTAACATATCCTGGTGAACCCTACTGAGCCCTAGACATTCAACTAATCCGAGCCTTGCCAAATTACTGACTGGTACATTTGTATCGTTTGCCAAAAAGTAACAGATATAGATCGTTACAGATCAGATAAATCACTCAAATCACTGAAGGAGCCCGCTGAGGCAACGAATCCTTGGTGGAAGACCTTTTCGGCTTCCAGACTCTTCCGCACGTCCAGTGGACCTCAACCTGGAACAATTGGTTGATAGGGATGGCACAGAAGTCACTCTAAAGGCACACGAAGCCACCGCATGACACAAGAAATGCCGGCTAAAACTCAACCAAAGGGTGGAGGGAACCAAAGTCGGACGGAATTAACAACAGGTCAAAAGCCAAATACCTCTATAGGCGTCCGCGGCCTGTCTTGAGTCACGCAGGTATTTATGAGCGCCTACGTCTTCGTGGAAGGGGCGGCTGTAGTCGACGGCCGCCATTGTTTTTGTAACCATCTTGGATATCAACAAGGCACTCTGCTACCAAAAACATACAATTGATTATCTGTGTCGTTCTAGGGCGAACTCAGCATAGGCCACGGACACTTTAATGTGCCAACGGGAACTGCTCACCGCCATCCGTAATCCACAGAGCGTATATTTGTTTTTATTTCTGCAGATAGCCTGCTGGTTCTGCAGACTTACCTAACACTAATGTGTGATGGTGTGCCCTTGAAGTTGAGGACGCAGCTTCTTGCAGCAGGAGAAATGACCACCATTGAGGGCTAAAGGACCATCTACGCTGTCTCCATTCCCTGTACAACCATGGACGTATAAACTAACACAGCCATGAGGGCTGCACCCAACGGTATGAAGCAAATTAATATTGTCTGCAGGGCATAGCCTTTGCTGAGCTGGTGGAATCCGTGTTTGTGGTAGCCCAAAGTAAAACTAAGTCCGGTAAGGAACTTAATCCATAACACCCCAATAGCTATGGAAATGATCAAGAATTGTTTTTCAACCCGAGAGTTTTGGCCTGTATAATCTCACAAGCGCTATTTAGGCAGAATTTTATCGGCCGATAAAAAGCACGGCGAGTTAATTGGGCCAAATACTAGTAGTGGAAAAATTTGATAATTTCCACTAGCTCGCTGGTAGGCTATTCAGAGAATTTCTTGTCATTTTTCATTATTCTCGACTCATAATTACGCAGAATTAATAATAATTAAAATTTGTAATTTATACTTTATTAATTATAATTAATTAAGAATAATTAATAGTAATTATTAAGAGGATTCGTTGATACATTTTTTTAAATAACGGAACTGTGCTCCGAATTTGTTGCTAGGATACGTGATCGGCTGTTATGCCTAACGGTGTAGCAAAGCTGGTCGGTTCTGTGTGTTGACCTTTATTGCTAGGTAACGCACACGAACGACACCCTGCATGTTTCGAAGGAAAGGCCTTCAGGATTTTATATGGTAGGAAAATACATATTTTTATTTGAAATTAGTGTTCCAAACGCTTCGTAACACGTCGACATTATAACGTTTGAAGCGTTACGCCAAGAAAGGGAGTCAACTTCAAATAGCGCTGGCCAAGTTTTGCATTACAGTGCGTCGACCAATGAAAGCCACAGGATTTTCCCTTACTGGTTTTGTGTTAAATTCAGCCAATGAACATCGACTGCCAGTGACACGACCGTAGTTATTAGCTTTCAAACAGCTACTGAAGTTTTATCACTGTAATTCGGTTGTGATTGGATGAAATTTAGCGCACTAGCACAAGAGCATATATTTCTGGTAGGGAAATTCTCTACAAGTAATGAGTGTTACTCTGAGTTTGAGTGTTTTCTCTGAAGATGAACGAGTGATGTTAGAAAATATTAAGTCTACCGGCTTCGTTTTATTGTGATTTCACCGTGTCCCCCCCCCCCCCCCACCTCGACCTCCATGCCTGCCTCCAATCCATATGTATTTTTTCCCCGTTAGTGCTTTGCCAAAATAGCCAGTTTGTCTCAAAGGCGTAGTATTTGAGCAAGGATCTGGTTTTAAATGACGCTAAATAAAAAAACTACTGTGAAAAAAATGAACGGAGAAAGGAACGGGGACGCAGCTTCGGTCGAACTGGAAAACAAGGCCGTAGAAGAGCTTTTTGTAGGTGGGGGGCGCGGGGGGGGGGAGGGAGGGAGGGAGTTGGGGGAGGGTTTATTGAGGGAAGAGCACGAACTAATGGTGAAAAGATTGCTTGCGATGAAATCAATACCAAGAAGAAAGGTGACCAAATAAAAATCAGTGGAGGATACTCTCAGACCTTAATGATCAAATTCTCGCCAATATCAATTGTCTGGTCTTTAGTTGGATTTGAAGGGAAGCGAAAACGAGAATTAAATTACATCGCATCCGCGAAGAAGGTGTGTTTAAAGGTTCCTGCTGAAGCAGCTTAAAGGCGCTTACAGCAGAATTGGCTCAATTTCGAACTCTAGTAGACCAATTTTGCCAGCGGAAGGGAGCATAAAATAATAAAAACCAAACAAAAACAAACTGCAATGTTACAATTGTTTGGTAAGCTTTTGAAATCAGCCATATAAGGATTAAGCCTTTTTAATACTCTTTAATACCATCTAAAACTCAAACAACGTCGTACCCTGTGAAAAAGCTTACACCGGCCGATAGTACACATCACAAGTGAACATCTGTGTGCAAGTTCTGCTTCCTCACGAATTGTGTACTGGAAGTAAACAATGTGTGCGCTGGTGTACACAAATTGTGTTCTCCCACTACACAATTCGTGTGGAAGCTGAACTTGTACACAGATCAGTGCACAGCGTTTTTAGGGTGTACGACGTTGGCTTGGGTTTTAGAAGGCATTGACGTACATTAAAAAGATAGTATTAAAAGGTTTTAGAAGGTAGTACAGAAGCTGTCACCAGAATGTGTACTGCTTCTGCACAAACTGTTAACTGCCAGCACAGAAGTAGTTTGGAGGCTGGCTTATACACAACGATGTGTACGTGCGTGTACTGTGTCTTCAGAGTTTATGCAAAATATTTAATACAGAAACACGTAAAAAAACTGCATGCCCATCGAACGACCACTGTTCCAGTATCGAGCCACCACCGCCGATTGCGACAGCATTAGAAGCGAACCTGGCATGTTTACGCATCGATAATGATTAGTGTGGTTCGTTACGTAGAGTAAGAGCGAATGTGCTTAACGCACTGGAAGAGCTGCGGAAGGAGCAGGCCGTTTGTCATTTTGCTTGAGTAGGTTGTGACTTTACCAGGATATACTCTGCAATTACTGACCACGATCGGATCACCTTGCTTCAAGTCCGTACTTGAAGTGAGGGGATCGGATCTCGGTCAGTAATTGGAGAGGATTTCCTGGTAAAGTCACTCAACGGCTTAACCAAAATAGCAGTAAAAACACCACAAGATATTATAGAGCAGTGACACGACGTAGTATTATTGTATATAACTCTATGGTGAAGCCTTAATGGGTTAGCTGCAAGGGGCACTACAGAGAGAAACAGAAGGGCGTCATACTGAAGCCGATGCTGTGAAGAGTGATTTCTTAGACCTAAAACGCGCGATTTTTGTTGTTGGAGAAAACAACGTTATTTTAAGCCTAAGAAATCCGCTCTTCCGTTGTTATTCCCTCCAATTTTTATGTAGTGCACCTTGTAGTTATGCCCTCCAAAACCCCATACTGGTGCCAATATGGCGGCAAATGTCACTGCTCTATAGATTAATATCGATCAGTTTTCGCTAAGGCCGCTAAAAATAAATTAAGTGGTTCTCGAGATTGGTACTAAAAAAATGACGCGAGCGGGCGGTATTTTTTTTATTTTTACGTTTTATTCGTGATTTTTCAGATGCAGGCGATGGCTTTTTTTTTGTTTTTTACCAAACAAAACGAAATCAGTTGTTTACATTTTGTTGTGGAGTACAATATCAATGTTGTAGTGCCAGGATCAGCTCGCTACAAAAGTTGCAATCATTCTCTAGAAGCAAATTTTTAGTTGTGACACGACTCTGAACGACCCCTATATTTGTTTCGAGGCTAACATGTGAATGGAGCAAAGAGCTGACATGGTCATCGGCTCGAGGAAATGTTTGATGAACGTGCTGATGCGTGATCGGAAATTTTTTTTTTTAGACACTGTCTTAAAAAAACGTTTCACGCGCTAAGAAAAAACCCACGCGTGCTCTCCTGAGAACCAGTTAGTTAATTTTTAGTGGCCTAATCACGACCTCCATTAAAAAAAAAACATTGAAAACTAGTTTATAGATAATAAAATTTGTCACGTTAAGTCAACGTAAAATTTAAAAATTTTCATTTTGAAAACCGCCACCAGCTGCGAATAGCTGTCTCACGACCTACGAGCAATAAATACGCCTCCATCGTAGCTTCTCTACACCCCTCGGCAACGCGGCTTCGTAGCAGCCATATTGCCTAACCCCCCCCCCCCCCCTAAAATCGTTACAGATCGGGCCAGATAATTTACTCGACACGGTTGAATTTAAGAAGGTGCTGGCAAAGTCATCTATAACAGTAAGATGTGGTACACCAAAACGTGTTCGACACCGTCTTGAACCGCCTTCCACCAATTATTGCAGCTCAGTACTCGAAAACGTCTTAACATCAAGGAAAAAGCACCCAAGGACAAGAACAGTTGTTGTGTGCGCGGCGTATCTTGAGTCCTGCAGGTATTTTATGAGCGGCTACGTCTTCCTGGAGGGGACGGCTTTAATCGACGGCCGCCATTGTTTTTTTTAACGGTCTTGGATATCAACAAGGCACTCTCCTACCATAAACATACAATTGATTATCTTTGTTCGTTCTGGGATGAGCTCAAGATAGGATGCGGACACAATAGAGTCCCATCATCAACATTACTCGTAACCCCATCTTAAAGTTCCGACGTTATTAAGCTTAAGTTTCCTGCCCTTTACAAACCATGTCCAGGACTGTCAGCTCGAACCAGAAAGCAATGAACGTTGCCAGCTTCACAAAAATCAACAACAGACACCCTAGCGAAAATTTCCAGACGCGCATTTTGCTCGTTGGTTGTGAGGCCACGGTTGCCATGGTAATCATTTCTTCCCAGTACGGCTTTTTTTTTCCCTTCGGAAGGACCGTGTAAGACGTTTTACGCGTTTTGATTTGAATCCTAGCTGAGATTTAAAAAGAAATTCCGTCGATTTAAACAGAAAGAGACGATGCACGAAGCACCCACCCATCGAAGTGGAAGAGGTACAGTTCTTTCTGACATGTTGTAATGACAGTTGTTCTTTGCCGCGTGAGGGAGGAAACCGAAGTACCCGGAGGAAACCCTCGTGCAACGGGCGGGAAACAACCGGAGAAAAACCCGTACCAACACGTTTCCCTTGACCAGGATCGAACCAGGGTCTGCAAGAAGCCAGAGATATACAGCTGGGACCGGGACGCCTACCGAATCTGACGCCCCAGGGCTCGCAGCTACCCGTGCACCCTGCTTTCACAAATTTTCATAAACAAACAAACAACCATTGTGGCATCCGGGAACAGCAATTGGTTCATTTGTCTTGTTACTGCAGCTTCGTTTCTCGTCGTTACGCTATTGCTTCCGGTTATGTTATTGAGCAGATATCATCCCTTGTGAGCCTTACAAACAGCGGGGGAGGTGTTCTTTAAAAAGTCTAGGGGTGATTCTCGCTTAGGTCCTGGATTCAACAGTGGAGTATTAAGGCCACAATTGAACACGAGTGGGGGGAGGGGGGGGGGGGAGGAATTACGGCTAAAATTTAAGAACACATTTCAAAAACGCTTTTCCATACTACAATGCCAAGAACGAACCCAATCAACAATTGACATTGTATTATTATGGTTTAATAAATATTCAGGGAAGGCATTACAAGAATTTGCAGGAGTTTACAAGAGTAGTTGGCAAAAACCAATCGACTTATTGGGTGGCAAACGAGATTTTGTTAAGGCTTAATTGTCTTCGGACGTCTCGTTACGGGATTGTCGTCGAAGGCATCACGTAACGGGGTTATGGCGTTAACGGCGGATAGATAGGTCTAAAGTCAACTGGATCTCACGTAACGGGCTAAATCGCTAAGCACCTTATTTTTAATTGAGCTTCTCGCAACACAACCTTTACGGAGGGGGGGGGGATGGGGTCCAAATGAAGGCATCACATTACGGGATGAAAGTTTGGTAAACAAAACGGATTAGGCATTTCGTAACGGAATCTTTAGAACACTAGGCTAGAGAATAGCTTGGTTAAATTCTTGCCTTTCTTTGGGGCGTCGACCAGGAGTCGAACCTTGAAACTGGCTACGGTTGCAACGAAAGACCCAATTATCGCATCAATTCCAGGATACAGGGTGATTAGAAAATTACTGGATTACGAAGTGGCAATAATAATTAATACTGAAAAACTCCAGCCAAACTCGGGAGTTAGGGCTGCAACGTCTAAACCAACGAAAACACCATCCGAAAATTTGGTAAACTAGGTCAGTTGCCTAAATACTTGGGAAGTTTTAGTTTTCCGTACAAAACTAACGAACATAATTATTTTAGGCTAGTTTACCTCAACTTGTTCAGTCCAGGAAGGCACCCAACACTCACGGCTTCTTGAGATCGTTCCGTTTTACCATTTTCACCACACGGCGGCTTCTCGGTTTTAACCAAAGGAACTCCTACAGACGTGGCTTTAAAATTACACATATGGTTAAAATTAATGGTGCATGGCCACACCCTAGTTAAAAAAGTAAAACCAGCAGCAACCAGCTAGCCTGCCAAACAGCAGACCCCCAGGCGATAGGCACACGGAGATGGCCACATCATGACTTTATGGGGTGAAGTCAAATTTGCCTATCAGGTGATTTGACTCGAAAGGAAAATCACCTGAAAAATTTCGAAAATGACCAACTCCAAAAATAATACACTTGACTAGTGATTAAATCAATAAAGGTTAAAATAATTATCAGCTCCACCCAGGCGAAATTAATAAGGTAAGTATCAATTAATTATTAAATTCTATTTCAAGGAGAGAAGCGACGTCACGAATGACGATCACAAATGACGAAACCGGGAATGACGATGGAAAAGACGCAGGTGAGTAAATGACGTAAGGACGCAAACAGGTAGGTAATGGAGTCAAGGCCAATTGAGATAACTAGGAGCTATCAGGCGCGATTGAGACGAGGAGCTCGCAAGCGAGGCAGCCGCCGATAATTACTGTATCGAGGTGAACGCTATCGGAAAGCACGATAACACTGATATATCTAGACACAAATCACCCCCAAGTATTGAGGCAACAACCCTCATCAATTATAGTTGTAGAGAAGATCACTGCCATGGGGAGGGGCTAGGATGTTAGGCTAGTGAAGGTTAGATAGGCTTAAATTTCAACAGGTAGGTAAGGAGTTTGATGAAGGGAACGAAGTACGATTTTTAATTCTTTAATTGTAAAGAGGGGAAAATGTATGTACGTACATTTGAAGACTGGACCTATGAACTTCAATTTTGCAAGTCAATTATATATTTTTTTTTGAAGAGGGGGAGCGGGAAGGGTGAGGGGAAATGTTCAGTTCTCCTTGCACAGGCCAAAGACCGTAATGCATTTACAAGTGTAAATAAATTGTCTTCTTCTTTAATGTATACCGTGCGTCAACCGTACGGCAAAAACGAAATCACGCCAAACCCCAAGGACAAAAGTGACGTCACAGGCGGTGAGCGAACCGAGTTGTGCCCAGACAAATTGACATCCGACTACCTACCGCTCTGTCTCTATCGCGCCAAGTAACCTGATAAAAAGAGGAAATTTGATGTTACGGACGGAAACAAATTGGCCGCAAGGCATGGAAAATGACGAAGCAAAGACGGCGACGGACAAGTGATTTGAACTTCCTCTTCGTTAAGTCTTGGACCACTGATCTTATCATAAGCGAGAATGCGTGGTTACAACTTGATATCTCTCGCAATATACCTTCGAAACCAGTTGGCTACGCCTCGAAAAGAGCGCGGCGTGCACCGGGCCACGTGGAAGGAAGCATACGGATTGCTAACGAGAATTGTATACCATCCGTTTTTTTTTTAAGTAACTGAAGTGTGCGCGGCCTATCTTGAGTTCGCCGCAGAACGACACAGATAATCGATTGTACGTTTTTGGCAGCAGAGTGCCTTGTTGATATCCAAGATGGTTACAAAAACAATGACGGCCGTCGATTAAAGCCACCCCATCCAGGAAGACGTAGCCGCTCATAAAATACTTCCAGGACTCAAGATACGCCGCGCACACAATAAGCAAATGATAGCGCTCTACCTAACAGAAGAAAAAATTATACGTTCCCGATGCGGACTTGCGAAATTTGTGAGGGACCCCGGGGGACTGACAAATGTGAGCAAACACAGCCGAGGGGTTTGAGTGGTCAGCTACAAGCGAAATGGATGCTGAATCCCACCAACCACCATGCAATAGGGTGGAATGAAAAAAATAACATATTCGAAATGCGAAATGTCGTAGTGCGGAAAATTGCCTTTTAGCATCACTATCACACACAAAAAATTTTTATCACTCTAAGGTGTCACACAGGCCTTCGAGCTTAACATTGTACTTCAATGGGCGGAACGGTTTAAAATTTAATTTTAACAATATCTCATTGTGACATTCTCAGAAACAACGTAAACAATGCTGTAATCAAAAGTAATTTGATTTTTGTTGAAAACTATGGGTATAATTTCACGTCGAAGATAGGCCAAAATACCCAATTTTGCCTATTTTGGCCCATTACCTAATTATTACTATTCTGGAAAAAAACTTTGAAATTATGGTTTCCCGTTTTGGTTGCTACTTTCTCCCTCCTTATAAACACGCATTGGATTTGAGGAGCTTTTGAAAGCACATTGCTAAAAATGTGCTTTCTGGTGGCCATGTAACCATAGGGACTGTCGATGACCAGCAGTTCAATCTGAGTGATGTTACCAACATTATCAACCAGTGTTGCCTCGTGTAAGGTTTAGGCAGTGTCATTGTACCGCCTGGCCATAGCACGGGCCTGATTATACAGAAACTTTAAGCTACCAGCAGCACACCTGTATGGAAGGGGTGTGGGAGAGAAAAAAAACCGGGCATTTCTTCCACCTCCCTCTGGTGCAAGATGGAAGATTAGCAGCAATTTGATAAATCTAAATAATTGAAGGGCATTTACATCCATTTTGACATGCATGTTTGACTTTTGGATCACTTCAACAATAACTAAACACAAGAATTGCGGTAAGAATACGTTACTTACGTC
>JAHWFP010057927.1:0-10317 GCA_023313725.1 Lithobius niger
GCGCACCGTCCCCCCACTCATTCTCCCAGTCGGCAAATTCGTGAAAAAAATTAAACTGTCGTCGTACGTGAACTTATTATTTGTTCACGCGATGAAATTAGTCGGAATTTCACCTTTGGTCATTTACTCTTCTCCCCACTCGAGAAATTCGTCCAAAGAAATTAAACTGTCTTGCGTTCAAAGAAATTAAACCGTCTTGGCAATACATGTTATTATTTATTACACAGGAGTGTAACGGACATTGGCTCACCCTCGTACCTACCTGTGTGCTGTTGTGTTGTGCTTGACTCTTGTTGGCGCCAAAATCACTTGTGCAACGGCAAGGACTTTCAGGTTTTGCGCCAAAACCACGAGCGGACGTGCAGGAGAACGTGGCCAAGTATTGTTGGCCACGATTGGTGAACACGTTGTAACCATGAACTGGATTGGTTAACGAACTCACGAGCTGATTGGTTGTCCGGCGGAGCTCTGGATCCGACCGGAGCATATATAAGTCAAGGGCGTCAAAGCCCGGTGTTCTATTCCCGTTGATTCTTGTGTTGAGAAAGAACGTAATAATGTAACCCAAATCTTGTCATGATTATTCCGCATTAAATAAGGTTTAACTACTTCAAGTTTGGCTTCTACATTGAACACAAGTTACAGGAGGCAAAAAATGACTCGGCATTTCACCTTTGCTCATGGACTCTTTCCCAGTTGGCAAATTCTTTAGTTGAGTAAAATGATTTGGAACAGAAAACAACATTTCGTAAGGGAAAAAAATATACGCGAGTCTTCTCATCGCTTCATTTTTCTCTTTTCTGCATACTTTAACTTTTCTATGAATCGTCACTTCGTAACTAATCTTGGGCAAGGATTCAGTCACCGCACTGTGACCTCGTACTGACATGTGCACCAAGGGTGAAGCCACCGGGAAGGAGGGGGGGGGGGGGGGGGGGGGGGGGGGGGGGAGAAGGTTCCCCCCCCCCCCTCCAGTCGGGGAAGCCTTGCCCCCTGTTAAGGAGTAACTGAAATTGTCGTCGGGGAACAGCCGGAAGACTGAGTCAACATGACGACATAAAATCCGTACAAATTTTGGGAAAAAAGCTGTAAATAGAGTTGGCCGTAAGTTGAAACGTAAGCAACAGTACTTTTCAAACCTAAATTATTCAGTGTTACTTAATGTTAATGTTAAATGCTACAAGATTTTTGTTCGGCCTCATCTGGATTACTGCGTCCAGGCCTGGAGACCTCATTGTGCAAAATCAGTCGATATTCTTGAAAAGACTCAGAGAAAAATCACTAAGTGGTGCCCTGGCCTTCGTTTCACCCCCTACGAGTCCCACCTAAGTGCTCTCAAGCTGTCAAGCCTTGTCGAACGTTTCGATAGGGGTGACGCCATCGAAACGTTCAAGATCCTCAACAACCATTACGACATTTCCTCACCACTTTCTTTGAGCTGCGACGCGACGCTCGAACTCGTGGACACAACCTTAAACTTTTCCAGCAAAACATCCGTACTGAGGCCAGGAAACATTTCTTCACCAATCGAACTATTCGTCCTTGGAATCGTCTATCTCAAGAGGTCGTTTCTTCCACCTCCACCAATCAGTTTAAAGCACGCTTCGGTGCACTGTTTCCCACTTGTTGATGTTGTTTTTCTTGGGTATTATCAGCCATGCTCTTGCCGTCATTTGTATAATAATAATAATAATTAAGTTTAGTAATAAGCTTGGCATGCGATATAGAATCAAATGCCTTAGCAAGTCAAGATAGATAATGTCGCAAGGAATACCATAGTCGATATATTGTGTAATGGAGTTGTATGTGCAAGGCAAGAGCGTCTAGGAAGGAAACCATGTTGTGTTGGAGACAAGATGTTGAGGTCATTGCAGGTTTTAAGATGTTGAGGTCATTGCAGGTTTTAAGATGTTGAGGTCATTGCAGGTTTTAAGAAGATCGCTGTAAACGAATCTTTCTAAGATTTTGGAAGCAACAGGTAGAAGACTGATAGGCCGATAGTTAGTGACTTCGTGTAAGGAACCACTTTTATATATTGGAGTGATATTTGCATCTTTCCAGCTAGTGGGGAAGGTACAAGTTCGGATAGAGGTGCAAAGAATTGTGCAGAGTGGGAGAGCGATAGTAGCCGCACAGCTCTCTAGGAAAACTGGTTGAGATACCATCAGGGCCCCAGGAGGAATCCTTCTTGAGTGAAAGAAGTTCAGATTCTACTTGAGTGATATTAAAAGATTTTTCCTGAATTGTACATGGCAGGAGGAGGAGCCAACGTTGAAGGTTTGAGTGTGGAAGCAAAGAAAAGAAGCAGTGCTTCCGATTCAAAGACTTTTCACTGATGGGTCAACGTCAGAAGTTGGCATGGCTTGTGTTTGTGTGCACGAGGGAATGTCCGTTTCCTATCGCCTTCTATTAGCTCTGTGTTTTTGGCAGAGCTTCTGGTACTCAGTCTGGCTAGGGAATTGTTTTTCGACCTTCGGGGCATGCATTTTATCATTTTTAGTGATTCCAGGAATGCCCTGGCGTCCTCGGCATCATACAACCCACAGAACCCTTTGACGCAGCAAAAGTTCTGCTTTCTCACTTGCCTGACAAGCAGAGGACTAATTTTCTGCTGGATCCCGGGCATAGGTATGAGCAAGCTGATGCGGCAGCAAAAGGGTCCCTTCAAAAGGGATCTCGGCATTGTTCCCTCGGACAACTTTCCAACTGTACATCTAAGGTTGCATGCTGCTTGGCAAGCCTTGTGAGACAAGACGAGAAAATTGTAGGCTATTAAAGGTGCTCTCCAGGCATGTCCCCCGGGTTTTTGCGCTGTGGTTGAGAAGAGGTGGTGTTGGCCCGTTTACGTATTAGTCACACCAACCTTACACATTGGGGGAAATCCCTTCCTTTTCTGGGGGACATCCCTTCTGAATGTCTTTGGTGTTGCCGGCCACTTACGGTCTATCATATGCTTATAAATTGCCACATCTTAATGGTGTTCGTTGCAGTTCTCATTTTCCTTACGTCAATTAGGCGACGAATATGTCATCCTGTCAAGAGTTTTTACTTTTCTGCATGAGGTAGAGATACATAATAAGATATAGATTTGGAGTTTGTTAAACATAAATGTGTGGTGTAGTGGCAACCAGGTCCACTGCACTGTGACCGAGGTTGGTGCTGATGACCTTGCAGTCGACGTGCCAGAAAGCGTCAACCCCTTCCGCCCAACTTGGTAGATTTGGGCTTAGGGTCTAAAAACCCCTTAATCTGGTTCTGAGTGTTGGTGATGGTCCGGGCCCCGGGTAAAGAGCCCCACTTACGTTTACGTATAAACGTGCCAGAAAGTGTCAACCTCTTCCACCCAACTTGGTAGATTTGGGCTTAGGGCCTAAAAAGTTAAAAACCCCTTAAGTTGGTTCTGAGTGTTTATTTTCTTTTACAGTCTTCCAGCATATGTACTTTTATCAATCTTCCAGTACAATCTAAAACTTTAAAACACAAAGGTCTGGATATTTTCCCTTTTCGTGTAGAGATCAGCACAATGTCAAATAGGTCTTTCACAGCCACGAAGTGGTGTGGATGACACATGTAGAGAAGAAAGGAGGGCGGGGTGTGGTATTATTTCCGGACCCGGAAGTGCTCTGGCTTTTAAGACAGAGCGCAAACCTAATTAAATAATGTAAGTGAAATACAATTTATAAAACCAAACCATTACAATGCAATTTACGACAACTTTATTTTAACTGCAGAGAAAACCGTTAGTTTATCCAGTATCTGTACGAATCCTAATTAAAATTTTGAAACAATATGAAATGCTACTTACTAAGGGATCTAAAAGTTAGCTAACCTGACTGTTTTGTCATCTGCAGCACTAACAATTTGTTTCCCATCATTGACGAAGATAGCTCGCCGAATACTTGAAGTATGGCCAGCCAATGTCACAGGTTCTGTAAAAAAAAAAAAAAACTTATATCACAAAAACTACACAAGTTGTCGGCAGACCTAATTTCTTTTAGTAATTACTTGGACCAGTTGCAGCAAAATGTCTTTCATCAGACACATTTATAATTAGAATTTATACCTGTAAATGTTTCTGAAAAAAGTAATTTGTGCTGCGACTGGTACAGTAAATTAGAACTGGCAAGAAATCTTTAGAGAAGAACTAGCTGGAAGAGAAGAACAAGTTTATCTCAGGCCTACTAAGGTAAAAGTTGCGATTGCGAGCAACCTCTTGGCTCCAGTCCAAGGAAGCCAATAGGCAGGTTTTGGCCAGCGTTTGAGGAGAAACAAGAATGCGAAGGGATTAATGACATCACTCGTGTTCGAGCCGTACCTAACGTTGGGGTAGGTGATTTGACTTTCGCTGCAAATGTGAGTCTTTTTCTTAAACCACAAGTTCTAAAATTGATTATGTGGCTGTTTTGTACGTTAAAATGCAGAGATGCAAAACTGGTGAGCAACACCTTGAAAATTTCACCTATAAATGCTTCAAAGGCCAAGGCCGCAAGCTTACTTCTCTACCCCGAGAAGGGGAAAGGGATGCTCGCAGTCGACGGGGCTAAAGAGCAGATTCTACCAGAGAACTTGTTCTTGCAGGAGAATCTAAGAGTAAAATCTGATGAAATTGTTACAAAATGGGGATCCCCTCCCTACCATACAACATTTTGCTCATTACCGCGGCAATTCATGCAGAAACCCATGTCACTTTCACCCCGACTCCACTTCCCCTTCACCTGCTCGCGTCTCGCCCTCTTTTCTGTGGCGAAAGCCTCGATTCCGCGCAGGAAGGCATGCGGGAAGTACTTTGTAACACAGTTTCGTCAGATTCTACTCGCAGAACTTAAGACTCTCCTGCAAGAACAAGTTTTCTGGGAGAATCTGCATTTCTACTTCGCAGAATCCTCCTCACTGGTTACAAAATAAGGACAGATTAGGAAGCTGTGCACCACCCGGAATCGTATGTTTCCGGATGCGACAGCAGAACTCCCAAGCCCTTCAATGGATGCAGATCCTCACTGGCGAAAGAAGTGAGCTATACACACCAACCCGTCCCTCTACATGCCCGTGGTACGAAAGCCGCCCGACGTATGCCATGGTTCACTACCGGTCATGGTGGAAAATGATACAGGAAGGCAGGTTCTCACTAACATATATGCATCGATTATCTTTGCAACCAGGAACCGACCCCAAGTTCCAAATCAGCTTAATTTTGCCGTTGCTTCCGAAGCAAACAGATCCACGTCCACAGTGCCAAACCAGGCACAAAATTATGCCGGTATCACCGGTCACAACCTGAAACCAAACTGGTCCCTAGTACACGCGAAGCCCATCTGCTGTTGTGTTTAAGGGTCCCGGCACGAAGGTCTCCAACACACATTAATCTCCTGACGCCTATCCCAAATCTGCGTACCAGGTTGTTCCACGTGTGTGACCATGTCCCTCTTGGCCGATTCTGATAATTGACAGCCACTACCTCATACGAGGGAATTGTTCTATAGATATTTCATGAAGCAATTTTACAAACACCTTTCCTTCAGTATCGTCAATATTCCACCAGCATTGATATACGACGCTGCCTCTTCCGGCAGC
The DNA here is from genome assembly GCA_023313725.1 of Lithobius niger. Classification (NCBI taxonomy): domain Eukaryota; kingdom Metazoa; phylum Arthropoda; class Chilopoda; order Lithobiomorpha; family Lithobiidae; genus Lithobius; species Lithobius niger. The sequence goes on from JAHWFP010057927.1 coordinate 5,572, forward strand.
CACCCACTACGAGCCATTAACCTTCCATGGAAGCTCCTCAGCTAACCCCAGATGTATCAAGTCACCACCACTCCTGTGGCTTCCAAAGGACATCCAAAAGCTCCTTACCATAGGAAGCCTTAACACTTGGGACTACCATCCCAAGTCCTCGCACTCATCCTGCGCCAGCCTATCACGCTCAACATATACTGGAATCCAAGTCCACAGGTCATGTTGCTACCAGCGTGTGTGCTACCAGCGTGTGTGCAACCTAGCGTCTATTACTGCGACCAGTATGCTTTATTCGAGTCTTACTAAACATTGTACCACTCGAATCGTTGTTCCCAGGTCAGGCTGTAAAGAGTCTGTTACCTGCAGCATGCGTTGCCATCTTCTCCTTTCGCCATACAAACAAGCCGCAACCAAGGCGGACTCTATTTAGGCCTGCATATCTCAAATATTTCCAATATTGGGATGACACCAGTATAGACTACTCTTTTCGTCTGCTGCGAAAACACCTCTCTCTGAAAAAAGAAAACAGAAACACTCATACTGCCTGAAGTTGCATAAAATAATGCACCATTGCCGTTAAATCTCCAAAAAAATTGTTGGGTGATGATCCTAACTACAAACTGGTGCATGAACCGCTGCCACGGAGAATATAAGCCATCTGCACGTCCGTCTTTTAATAGGCGCTGCACAACAGGTCTGGAAAAAAAATTTTTGTCTTTTAACCATCCACTAATCTGGCCGCATGTTATTATCTCTTAATTGTTCCACTGCAATACATAATGTCATTGTGTGCACTGTTTACTATCGTTTTCGCACCGAAACATACTTATTTTAAGGGCCTTCAGGTTCAGAATAATAACGCAGAAAACGTCCATTCGCCCATTGCCTGCAATACCTCTCGCATTATTCAAATGGTGGCCTTGCCCAGAAAGCACAGATTTGTGGTGTACCGTATATTTCCGAAAATAAGACGGTACTTTTTTTCAAATTTACACCATTAAAATAGCAGCATCGTCTTATACTCGCGTTCAAATCCATAACTCGTTCAAATTTTGGCCGATTTTGACGTTTGAATACACCATTTCGGTCGTTTTTCCGAGAGCTATCCAATGGTGCTAATCTCATGCCAGTTGCTCAAATAGTTTTTGGATTGTTTAGCAAAAACTAAATATGTATTGAAAAAGGCCTCAGGAAACGGTCCAAAGGCAAATCTATTATTACAATTTTGGGTTTTGAATACAGGACCAGACGAATTTACTAGTATACTAACCAATAAATATTATACCAAACCTTACGAAAGCCTTGCTAAAGTCACCCGTCTTATAATTGAAGCCATTTATTTCTTTGGAACATGCGAGCCCAAAAATACTACTCGTCTTATATTCGGACGTATACGGTACCTATCCTTTTTACCCCAAAATCACTTCGCTCCAGAAATATTTCGCCATATACCTGGGGACACCAACCAGCCGCTTCCTCGTCCGCCCTATGTTATAAACTGCCTCTATGCCACGTGCCCAAGCACGCACGCGCACACACACACACACACACACGGTTTATCGTAACCGGCTTTAGCACACCACTTTCACCGAATGTTTTTCGTGAATTTAGGATTTATGAGAAAAACTACCAGGTATACACACCTTGTATATCGTCTCCAACAACATTCAGCTAAAGCCCAGGCCCAACTCCGTTTCAATTTCCTACTCTTCATAAGAAAAAACACAAACAATACCACAAATCAGAAACAATGTTCCTTGAATATTAGGTGGAAAATTGATTATGGAACCATAAAGATGTTATAAACACTTCAACAAACTTCGTCCACCTTCTTCCGAAGGAAAATGCAAAAAACGTAGAGCTTACATAAAAGTTCGTCATAATTCAAAAAAGCCGCTTCAATGTCTCGCCCACTGATCTCTATACTCCGTAAAATATAGCTTGCCACAGTCGATGGAGTTCATCAGATACGTTGGGTCGAACCTACCTACTGAGTGTTACATTGTTGGCACGGAATTTGCTAATGGTAATAGTTTCTAATCCATGAAAGTACCATTAACAAATTCCGTGCCAACAACATAAGTCATGAACGTTTGCAGTTCTGCCTATCCGCAATCACTAGGTTAGTTCGACCCAATGTATCTGATGAACTCAATCGACTGTGAAAAGCTATACTTAAACGAAGTATAGAGATCAGTGGGCGAGACATTGAAGCTGCAGTTTCAAATACTGGCTTTTGATCAACTTTTATGTAATCTCGTTTTGTGCATTTTCCTTCTGAAGAAGGTGGACAAAGTTAATACATCCTTATGCTTCCATAATCAATTTTCCACCGAAAATTCAAGGAACAGTATTTCTGATGTGTGGTATCGTGTTTGTGTTTTTTCTTATGTCGTCGTCTGCCAACCACAGTAGCCACCGCCTGATTGCTAAAAATTCTCTATATTACATCACATTTCCCACTTCGCAGTCCTTCCCTCCCAGTTCCGTGTTATTCACACACATTCACCAACGCCTTCCGGATAATACATCACCTCGCAAACAACATTCCTACCTGAACGTATTGCCAGAGTTACAGTTACCGCCCCCCCCCCCCCAATGGTCATTTCATGATTTCTGACCTTAAAACTTTTAGATCTTAATTCTTCTGCGCCAAAATTAACTAAAAGCTTCATACGTAAAGCAACCTAAATAAACTAGTAAACTAATAAAATGTGAACAAATGAGAATACAATAAAGGCATTGTTAATGCTAGACCGAACCCACATCAAGTATGTGAATGATATTTCGCCTAAATACCCACTCTAGACAGAAGATTCAAATTATAACTTTGTTACGGCCCACCCCCCTTTTTATCGAATTAATTTTAACAACCCATAGGCATTTAAAAGGATATTTAAGGAATGAAAGCAAAGTTCAGTTATGTCTGTGTCACCAATGTACAGTTAACACTTGCAGATAAAGAATCCAAGAAGCCATATACCAAGATGCTTTTCAAATTTTTGGAAAAAAACAATTCAATAATTAGCTGGCCTATAGAAACTGAAGACTCAAAATATTGTACACACTTCACGGGTTAAGTTTGAGAAGCGGAGGCAATTTTTTTTCTTAGAAATTCTGTTGTGAAGAGCAATTTTTGACGTCGAGAATTGTAGTTTTCCTTTAGTCAGTGTGACCCCCCGGGTTAAGTTTGAGAAGCGGAGGCAATTTTTTTTCTTAGAAATTCTGTTGGGAAGAGCAATTTTTGACGTTGAGAATTGTAGTTTTCCTTTAGTCAGTGTGACCCGCCCCCCCATAGTAAAACGGGGCCATTAAACAAAACAAACAAAAAACCTATGAACGAATACCCCTTCACCTCAATTCCCGGCGATAAATTACTGGTCCTTTTTACAATGCACAAAAGTTTTACCTCCCCACATTTCACAAGCAGATACAACAGTCTGTTGGTGAGCGGTGTTATAAAAAAGGCTGTATTGGATGCGTTGAATCAATTTTAACATTTCTTTCTAACAGATGTGTACAAAAGAGCTAAGAAAATGAATAGGCTACATTAGGGATGGGTCGGTTTCATTTTTGACTTTGGTTCCAGCTTCGGTTTTACGTGCGTATAAAAACCGTGGTTTGGTTTCGGTGTCTGTTTTTGCCACCATCCGATTTTTCTAGTTTTCATTTTATAAAAGTAGTATTAGTAGCTTCCAACTAGCTAAGTACTACTTTCACTTTCAGTAGCGTCATTGACCATGGGCCTGGCTGTGGCACCCTTTTCCTCCGTCATTTACTTTTTTCATGACTACGAGCTTTGCTGCAATTTACACGTAGAAAATGATATTTAAAAATTTAAAACAACAAATCAATCCGATTTCTCGAACACCGTACAAAAAAACAAAACAAAATTCGAATCGGTTTCAGTTTTCCGTAAAAACCAAAAATCTGGGTTTGTGATCCAGTTACTGACCCGTCCCTAGTATACAGTACACGTTACTAAACAAGACATGAATTCATTAATTGATCTGTTAAAATTGGAAATGTAATTACACAAGACACAAAGGCCTACCTGCAGATGGATCATTTAAATCAAAAATCCGAATGAGCTTCTCATTACTTCCTGTCATTAAATTAATCCCATCACTGGAAAAATCAACACTTTTTACGATATGCTGGTGTGTAAATGTATGAAGCTCGTCCCCTGTAACCGCATCCCATATCTAAAAACAAAACATCAGAATGAACATTCAAAACATGAAGACGACAACATTCCCAAGAACCAACACACTAAATTGCCTATAATCCTACTTTAGCAGTAAAATCTGCAGCTCCCGATGCAGCTTTTGTGGCTTCTGGATTCAACGCCACTCCCCAAACCGCTCCCTTGTGTCCTGTAAATGTACCAATCCAGTCCCCCGTGTCACCCTGTCGCAGCATGGGCTTGCCATCTAAGAAAAAGACATTGAAAGCCATGTCACTTCACAAAATTTATGTTTAAGTAAAAAAAATAAAACTATCATACAGCTATTAAGAATTAGCATGAATTCAATAGATCGTCATCGGTACTGTATTCACCACGGCACCTCCGATAAAAGTTTTGAATCTTATGACGATACTTGTAGCGTACCTAAAGCATCAATATAAAAAAAAAATTATTGATATTTCAACAAAGTAAACTGAACCAAGTGTAATAGTAATACACAAGGAAAACAATGTGTAGTATTACACATCCTAAAAACGAGGGTTATTTAGCAATGGCGGAGCCAGGGC
>JAHWFP010057932.1:810-13886 GCA_023313725.1 Lithobius niger
GGGGACGGTTTTAATTTGTACCGAGGCGGTAAACATGTTGTTGTCCTTGTTCGTGTGCCCGTTTAGGGGAAAGTTTTAATTTATACTGAGGTGGTAAACATGTTGTTGTCTCGTTGTTCGTGTGCCTGTTTTGGACATGATTAAAAAAAAGCTGGGTATGAAAATTAATCTTGTTTATGTTTTATGTATTTTCATATCGACCTCTGCTGGGAAGCTCTTTGGCCAGCAGAAATTAATACTAAAAATCAACAGAGGAACAACACATCAAGTTTGGACAACAAACAGATGACATCTTAAAATTCTAAAGAAGTCCTACAATAATAGTTGCTAGTGACGTCATCTGTGGATGGCCACAGATGGGTTGGCCATGCCATGTTATTGCAATAGACTAACTAGTAGTCAGCTGCTCTAATCTGCTGACTACCCATTCTGCATTTAAGGCGATACGGCCTCAATAAACATGTCTCTTCCCCATGTTAGCCATGCTTTTCTCTAGTAGTATTAAGCAGGCTATACTAGACCACAAGGGCCTATTTATCACAACAGCAGTTGTCAATAAATGCCCCAAATTGCACGCATGGTCAAAGAAAAGGAATCATTTAGCAACCGTTCAATACCGTGTTTAGTTGACTTTAATCTTTCACATAAATCAAAATGTGTTATCAACAAGCCAAATTGGCTGCAATAACGTGCACTTAATTTAATTGCCCCTACGCGGGTTATTAAATTGCCTAGTGTCCACACAAACGGCTATACCATTGATTTTTTTGCAAAGATACTGAGTGCAAAGCAGTTAAACAAAGCGGAACGCGTGAAGCCTAACCAGACAGGCTGTTCGCGGTTGCAAGACGACGCAAGATGGTGTACCAAAAATGTCAAAATCGGTCAATAAACGCCACACTCACCACTTGAGTGCAGCAATTTTGACCTTGTAGGCACGCAGTAACGCATCGCTACGCACGACATTTTCTTCTGTCTGGAGTACAGATTTGTCGTGCGTCCGTCTCCGACACTTCTTCAAGGAAGTCAACACTGCGGAAATCTAACGTCAGTAAGTTACTTGTTGGTGAGATATGTATCCAGAATTTTTAGACTTTACAGGTAAACATATTCATGGCTTTAGATTAATTTCATAAACATAATCTTTATAGTTATTAGCTCACCACTCAAATTCCATTTGTGTACATTCCGTACGTTATGTTTTAAGACCGAGGAAATAGTACGCTTCTCGAAAGTACGTGTTTTCGTAACTATGAATACACAGTTACGTAACTGCCCACAGTTCTAAAAAAAAGCGGTGGACTCAGGCGACTATTGCTTATATGAAGACTACGAATTCTATACTCGAGGGGAAGTTTTGCTACGAGCTGTCATTAACTTGCGGCAAAATTGTCGCAAACATTCACCGCAACAAACAGTGCTTAATAAACAAATAAATCCCTTCCGGGGGAGGGGGAGGGGGAAGAACCTTTAATTTCACGACGATTCAGGAACAAAAGGAAAGTAAAGCCAGACGACACTTTTGTTAACCAATCTACACTGTATTAATAGTAATCATCAAGCCGAACTGCCTAAATTCGAATTTTCTTCAGGATGAGTTCGTGCGTTTTTTCAAAACAAATACGTCATATGATTTATTTATAATTAGCTAGACCCCGTACAGGCTGGAAGGAGATATAAATTTACAGGCATTAACCTCTTGTGGTGTTTTTATTGTTTAGGAAAATAAATCGTGTTGGCAATATTTATCTTTGTTTGGCAAAAATTTACAAAACCATATTACACAGGAAAACAAAGATTCAGTGTAACGGAAAGACGCACCTTAAAGGTTAAATGATTTTAACGTTCATTCACGTGAAACAGTTGATCCTGTGACTAAGTATTAGTTAACCTTCACTGTAAGGTTTGACCTCAATCGCCCATTTTGAATCCGGAATTTAGACGCTTAATATGTCCACCGACTGTGAAAATTCTTCGATTAAATTTGGTGCATAAGCTTTGTTGGACTTGTTCAACAACCATACCAAAATTGATTCAAATCCGCCAAAGCACATCGGAGATTTGGACCTCAGCTGAACCCACGAAATTCGAGTTTGGTTTCTTGTTATTGTTATCAAGACGTGTTTCTACTACTCTCTCTACTGATCAAACTATTAGTCCTATAAAGCTGTTTCTTAGCTCATTTTACTGGTATTTCTTTGTAGATGTTCCCTTTCCATAAGGCTTTTTCTAATTGGTCAAGTGGTTCAGAAGGTAAGGGAGCTAAAAACGTCCAGGTTGATTGTTTTTAATTGTTTTAAACATTGTTATTGTGCAACAATGCCAATCAGCAAACACCAGCTGCAAGACGGAGACGAAAGATTAAGGTGGCAAACAGGTAATACAGAGGGGAAAAAACCATAAAAAACGTTGTTTTTTTTAACTGAAAAAATACCTGGAATATTCTCTCCCTTTTCTCTCTCTTTTCGTTTTTTTAATATCTGCAGCAGTTATTTTTTAATTAACTTATTTTCCGGAAGTTGAACCGGAAGTGAGCAGTTTATGGACGCTGTCGGTTGTTTAATTGCCAAAAAGTGACAGTTTTCTTAGCCTTTTCCAACACAAACATGTTCTGAACGAAGCTATGTCTCAACTGGCCCTCGATTGCCAGGCTGACGTAGTTCTACATTCCATCACTAGTGGGCACAATCGTTGTAAAGCATGGTTGCCCCCAGTTATTCTTTACAATTGAATTGCCGAAAACGTATTTTTCGATATATTTTGCCAGTAAATCACGCATAATGGCTTTGATATTGGTTCAATCCTTATGAAATGTGGCAGGTTTGGTCCCCGCATACGTACGAGGACCGCTAACCGAAAAAAAATGAACAAAAGTTTGTTTGATGGTACTGTTTCGCACAATCAGGTTAAAACGCAAATAGCAAATTTTGGGTTCGGCTTACATAGTTAGGGTTACTTTTTTAAGGGAAAAGTTTGGTTAGTTGTCTTCCTGATATGTTTTTCTGTAGTTCGGTTCTTGTTTGAAGCAAAAATCCCTCCCCCCCCCAAAAGATAATTACACTTGATTTCCATATTGTATCTATTTGCATACTTTATGTTAATTAGGTAGTTAAATTTGTTTCGAAACTTTCAAAAAAACCTATTGGATATACTAAAACTGCATGGCTGTTACATTTTTAATACGTAAAAAAAAAAAGTTTGTATTGCCCTTTCGCCACCTTAAAGGGTTTGTTTCCATATTGGTTTGTGCAAGCCGTAATTGATAAAGATACAAAACATTAAAATAAACTAATCTAAAATGCATGGTACGCTCAAGTAGCACGAATCGAAAACAAAAACGAACTCTTTTGATGCTTAGAGTAAGGTTTAACTGATGCGAAGTCAAACAGCAAAAGAACGCAAATCAACATATCTAAGAGGTTTCAGATGCAGCAGTGTTGCTATGCCGTTTAGTCCACGTGAAACCTTACTGCTGTATCCAACAATTATACACATAAATACAATTAAGCCAGAGCTGAAATTTGAAAACTGTTTATACCGAAACAAAGGAAGAATAATGTAAGGCTACACACTCCACTATTTTCTTGGCTTAAATTTTCAGTGTTCTTCAGTCACGTTGTCTATTATTGGTTCATCACCCTACTGATGCCACTTATTATCATATTTCAAGGTTTCCAAGCGCTTTTCCAGGCATGGAATTTCATTATTACTTTCCAGGACATTTCCCCATTTTCAAGAACTTGCACGAACCCTGAATTAACTGTAGAGCAGTGCTAAGTGCACTAAGACGAATAGTTTTTTTTAACATTTTCCAGCGATGTCGTCGTTTAGCAAAGTAGAATTCACCAATCATTAGATGATCTATCATGTGCAAAAGTAAAAATTGGGCAAAGCATTTGGCTTCACGTGGACTAAACAGTACACGTGGTTTCACGTGGACTAAACAGTACAGTAACACTGCAGTATATGAAACCTTATTTAGAGAGTTTATTTTGTGTTCCTTTGTTGTTTTCACTTCGGATCAGTTAAACCTTTCCTTAAGCCTCAAACTAGTTCAATTTTGTTTTCTAATTAATTATTTCTGATCTGAAAACAACAAGCATATTACATATCAGTTTTCACCCGATCTCGCTCCTCGTAGCCACTCCCCCCACACGACAACAGTGGTTGTCACAACGTAATTCTAGCTATTAACGAAGAAAAGGAGATATGCATTGTTGATGAACGCTGAGATCTAGCACTCATACTTGCTCTCAGCATCGATCTACAATGCAACTGTCGTTTCCTTTCTTTCAACGCAACTCTCGTGCTGAGATCAAGATTGTTTGGGCCTAAAGCCCTCGATATTATTGAGCTAGCTCTCACCACCGATCAACCAGGAGTGGATGACCAGGAGTGCTTAACGCCCGTTATGACCATACTTTTGCCGTTTTCATTGTTGTAAAGTCGGCTGCTAAATCCCGTATCAGCCCAGTTGCAACAATGCTTTCTATGTTGCTAACGCATTCTTCAAAAGTGGGCCGGATAAGTGGGCAGGATAAGTGGGCCGGCCCACTTATCCTGCCCACTTTTAAATTTTTAAATCCGGTTCAAACAAGTGTTTTAAAATAAACACTTTTTGGCACATCTAAAAAACGTTTTTAAATGCTTTACCTGAAACACATACAACAGCGTTTTACTAGCAGGATTGACTAAAAAAAAAAAAAGGAATACTTTTATTTTACAACACGTGCTTATTTTAAATTAAAAGAGTCGGTCAGTCAACGAAATGTCCACTGGACTTGCTCTCCATCAGGACCAAAACGGCGATTACGTTCATTTACCCACGCCCTATAAACATTTAACACCCAAGATACTGAACGTCTCAAATTAACGCATTGCCTTGAATTTTGAAGCTGAAGTTATCAGAAGTCACTTGCATATAAATCTGTTACTTACTTGAGGCTGAACTTCATTAGCCTAATTGTCACACAAGCTTACCCGGCTAAGCAATTCATCGTCCTCGTCAGAGAAAAGATTCGAAACACCCAAATCTATTGGGCAAAACTTGGCTACCATTGTGATAAACGCAGTTTGGAATTCACAACAATGAACAAGCAGACAACAATGAACATGCACGCAGCGCCAACATGCATCTCTTGAGACGACACATTGTTATAAAACCGCCATAAAATGGAGAATTGGCGCTGATCTGAAAGTGCTTATGTTGAACGAAAAGTATGGTCATAAGAAACTTATAGCCGTACTTTTGCCACAATGGTCCGCTGATAAGTGTTTTTTGGCCCACTTTTTCTTTGACAGATTCCACGGACTGAAAGATCGTCCGAGGCCGAAGGCCGAGGATGTTTCTTTCAGTCCGAGGAATCTGTCAAAGAAAAAGTGGGCCAAAAACCACTTATCAGCGGACCATTGTTGCAAAAGTATGGCTATAACTATTACTTATACCCTTTGAAACCCTTTGAACCACCGATCAACGATACAACTCTGGTTTCTTCTTCTTTTGTTTACCGAAAGATCGAGTTCGGAATCGGCCAACGATTAAAAAAAAAAAAAGAAGAACAATTCATGTTCATAATTTTACGTGGATCACGCATTGAAATCGGGTTATACATAGGATGTTACCTGTTTCCTGAATTGAATTGAATTTTATTACGGGGAGCCTAGGCCCTAAGCCATAAGCAGACCTCGCAATTGTTGATCTCAGTTCTCGGAAGGCAGGCCATTGCTGTAAGCTGTGACCTCGGTCTCCCATGTTGAAACCGAAATTTCGATGCATAATATCTACGCCGCCTTTTAATATTTCCCACTCAAATTTAGTATAAAAGCTCTGTTGGTCTTGGTGAACACTTGTACCAAATTGATTACTTACCGATTTGCCACATCGGAGATCTGGACTTGAGCTGGAATCGTGAGTTTAATTTTTGGCTTGGGCTTCTTCTTATTGTTTTTCTTTGGACACGTTTGTACAATGGTGTCTACAGAATAAACCGTTTGTCCTAGAAAGCTGGCGCCAAGCTCACTCGAAAGAGCTACTTCCGGAGATGGGACCTTTATAGAAATAGTAATTTCAATTGGTCGTGCCATTTCGGAGTTACGGGGCCCTGAAAGACTGGTTTTATTGTTTTACATTGTTTTGAACATTGTTATTGGGCAATAATGCCACACAGCAAACGCCAGGCGCAAGGCATAGACTTAAACCATGCGCAATGGCTGTTTGCCGTGACGTCACCATGAGTTAGCCAATGACGAACAAGAACAACGGCTGTTTGGCCGTCTGATTGGACTGGCCCAGTCACGTGATATGCACGTCGTAGCAAAGAGCCATGGACCAAACAAATGCTAATAATGCTGTGAGTCAACAATTCACCCGTACTTTGAGGTAACGTGAAGAGGAAGCAGTATTCTTATTGCGAATTACTTTATATATTGGTTTGACGTCACCCTGCCGTGTTAAAACGAAAATGTTCGTTGCATCAGTGCGTTTGCAAGGAGTACAGAAGACCAACTTAGTATGTCAAAGTACCACTAATAAGAAAACGAAAATGAATCGTTTGATGTTGAAGATAACGTTTAACTAAGCCGAAGTCAAAACAGCAAAGGAACACAAATTAACTTTCCTGTAAGGTTTCAGACATACTGCAGTGTTGCAGTACTGTTTAGTCCACGTGAAACCATATCCAACCATTATACACGTAAACAACCATTATACAATTAAAACCCTAGCCCAACTCTCAAAACTTTTGTTGCCGAACAAAGGAAGAAAAATGTGAGGCTACACAATCGACTACTTTCTGGGCCAATCGTTTCAGTGGTCTGCAGCCAAGTCGTCTACTTTTCCTTTCATCGCCCTAATGATGATACATATATGAATTTTCAAGATTTTCAAGCACTTTTCCACGCATGGAATTTTATTATTACCTTCCAAGACATTTTCAGGTTTTCAAGGACTCGTACGAACCCTGCCATCTGTATACCACGCGCCATGACTGTTTGCTGTGACGTGCATATCACGTGACTGGACTAGTCCAATCAGACGGCCAAACAGCCGTTGTTCTCGTTCGTCATTGGCTAACTCATGGTGACGTCACGGCAAACAGCCATTGCGCATGGTTTAGATTTGTGCTTAAGCACAATGAGACGATTAGTTTTTAACCATTTTCCATCGATGTGACTTAGCCAAGTACAATGGACCAACACGGAAAAGTAAAAAAAAATGGTAAAAACGTTTGAATACAGCATTAAGGTTTCACGTGGACTAAACACTACACCAACACTCCAGTATTTGAACCTTACAGGAAGTTAATTTGTGTTCCTTTGCTGTTTTGACTTCGGCTCAGTTAAACCTTACCTTAAACATCAAACGAATAGTTTTTATTTTCTAATGTATATACATGACTAGAATTACCAGCCCAGCTAACCTGGCTTTGCATAAGAATAAACAAAAAACAATATGATCGTCTGCTCCCTGAGTGGTGTTTGATGCACCTTTTGCAACATGAGGAGGGTTTGCTGTCGCATGTATTTGTCGCTGAAAGCGTGCATCCCGTCTGTGTATTTTTACGCGCACTGGCTAATAAACTTTGATTTCAGTTTGCTTCCCTCACTCAATCACTCTCAAGTATCGTTTAAACAATTATTTTTCTCTGGCTACGCCGAAGACGTGTATCTCGTCTGAGTATAGTATTTGCGCATTTAAATATTTAACCGAGTTTCACTAATCTTTTAATTTTAATCGTCGAGTGTTTGTGCAAAAGTGTCCTCAAAACGTTTGTAATTCTTATGCAAGCCGTACCCTAGGTATTTCGCATAGTTCGTCAGTGTCTCGTAATCGAAAGTTATATCGAAAACGAAACCTAAATCAGTCCAACGCCATACCTTTTGCCTTTGCTGTTAGTAGCGCTGGTATTTCTCATATGAAACAGAAATTTCATGTTTCCTGTTAAAAAATCAGCTGATAATTTCAGCAGTACACAGACCCGCTGATCCCTATTTGACATGGAGTTTTAAAGAAATCGCCCAGACAGCTAAAGACGAGTTTCAAAGTAAACTACAACGTTAATCTAAATGACTAATGTTATTGAGTGTGCTAATGCAAGAGCTCTATTGTGCACGGCTTTGTCTCCTAGCTTCCACGATGCCTGAAAATTCTTTTATTCGTGTGTTGCAGTGCCTGTAAGAACATGGTAATGATAAATAGGATACATCCTGCAAGTGGACACGTGAGGCGAACCAAGATGCTCAATGATGGAATGCACAAAAGTCACTCCACATTTGATTTATGGAAGTATATTAAAACGGTGCGATTTCTCTGGTTCCTGATGTGTGCATCAGCATTTTCTGCCTGTATTTACCATTGTAGTGAACGATTTGCATACTACGCCAGTGATCCATCAGCTATCAAATCTTACTTGATTAATGACAAAACTGTGGACTTTCCTACCTTAACCCTATGTGTGGGAAACACAAACCATATGTATCCCAAAATTAATCCTCTTGTGGTTCGAGAAAGATTTGGCAATGTGACAGAAAATGACATATACAATTGGTTTAAAGTCGGAAATATATCTGTTGAAGATATTTGGAACGTATCACGTCATTTCATGAAGAAAGTAGAAATAACTACAGCTCAGGTAAGATTTCGAAATATTATACCATTTTTTGGCTACGTCGCGTTTTGCGTAATCTCGTTTCGCATAACATCGGTTTTGGGATTCATTTATGCGAAACTGTAGAGTGTACCGTTTGGCATAAACCACTCCAATGACATCTCTTTTGCATATTCCCCATTCATATAAAAGTCCCTGTTCGCATAAGTGGGAACTTTATCTGGTCCGGAGTGGAGTTCGTCGCAACTAAACGGGGAGGAAAGAAAGTGGACATATAGATAGTGGAAATTCAGAAATAAAGACACTGGACAAATACCCACCAAGTTCTTTCTTTTATTTTTTTTTAAATTTTAATTGGGGTAAATCCCCTCAAATTCTGTATCGATCGTTTTAAATCTGGGTCACTTATTCATGAGGGACCGTTTGGGAGGGGGAGGGGATTTGTGGTGAATAACTGTTCCAAATTATACTGCCTCGTTCGCTGCGGCCAAAACATAACATCAGAGATGCTATTTTAATAGAGATGCCAACAAATCTTTATTTAATTATTTAAAAATGATATGCGAAACTGTATTATACAAAATGGATGAATGTTTTCAAATTATAAGAAACAGGATTATACGAAACGGGAATATGCAATGCACGATTATGCAAAACGGGATTATGCGAAACACGATGTCACCCATTTATTTTATTTTTTTAAAACTATTCTGTGTGACGATGAAAAATCCACCTTTAAAAAACGTCTTCGTTGTAGAGAACACGTTACGGTGCGTCTGTTTGGCTTATATGGATGCTACTGCCCAAAAAAGTTTCATATTTGAAAATCTACTGGATATAATTGAACGCAAAAAAAAAACTTGGGGAGTGGCAGGATAGCGATATATTTCTGCACGTTACCAATCAGATAAAAAGAGTAGGATGAGCAAGTAGCATGTTGTGAGATAGTATCTTGAAAACTGCTGAACGGAGTTGAATGAAACAACAACAATTCTACTTTTTAGAATATCTTCTACATTTCTACGCCCATTACATGCAGCACAGAGATCCTAGGAACAGCTGGCCAAGGGAACGGCATTCTGTAATATTTAGTAAAGTACTATATGGAAATGAATGGGAAAAAATAAAACTAGGGTATCTATGATGATATCTATAGTAATCTACTAATCTACTACACTTCAACACTTACTGCATGTAATGCCACAACCACCCAAAAATATTCATCCCATCAAGGGTTCAGTAGTAGAATGCACGCCTGGCACATGGGTGAGCCAGGTTTGATTCCCAGCCAATGCATCTGCATGGATTGTTTGGCGTCAATGGTTGATTAGCACAGTAACGAATTTTCTTCGAGACAAGAAGGTGGTAGCATTTGTTGCGAGACATCCGTGTACTTATGCAAAAAGGCGTTTTGGTGAAATATTGCATCCGCACATAAGGTTGTGGTTAGACTTCAATGGAGGCAACTGTTAAAATGAGGAGCCAACTGGCCATTTGCGTTGATGCCAAGTCTTTAGTCGCGCAAGCCTCATATCTCTTCATTAACTGTTTGAGAACAGAGAGAGGTTCCCCATCCCAAGATTTCTCATCATTTACTTTCGGCCGAGACTGCATCATGTTCGAGTTATAGCCGTCCTGAGGTAAACTTCGGAAATAATCTGCTTCAAGTTGGGCCGATTAGTCTTAATGTAAAGTGGTCAATTTTTTTTTTTTTGGTATTTCTTATGTTTCAATCCTAAGTTATGTGCTTATATCGGTTTGAAAACCAAAATCCGAATTTGATTCCTGGCTTTACTAAAACTTTTAAGCTGTAAAGGTTACGTTGCAGTTTGTTGGACATGTCAGTCTAAAATTAGGCCGGGAAGCAAACCGGCTGCTAGAAAGCTGGATTAGTATTAATATACAATTGTGAGCCTTTTTGTATCTATAACGTCTATTATCAGATCCAAATTACGTAAATTAACATAATTGCGCATTTATTTTACTCCTGACTTCACAAATATTGCGTAAAAATTTGTCAAAAGCGTTAGTTTGTAGCTAAGGCAGAAGTGTCTTTTAGTTTATTACAGAAATGCATTTCTTTAATTTTAGTTGCACGTTGGTAGCAAACTAGTACACATCTTCATAGTTAATATTTTCATGTTATGGCTTATTTCAGCTGTTTAATTTTTGGAAATATTTTAAGGCTTTTATTCTGCTCGTTTGACAATTCGTCCCTGAAGCCTTTGGCGTCGTCCATCTATTGATCATTGTTGCTTATATCCTGATAACGGTTATAGTTAACGCAATATTTTTCCTAATTTTATTAATATGTTGTTAACATTCTGGGTGTAGATCCTATTCAAAAACTTGCACAAGATCTGGCTGATCACTCAGGACCCTCCAGGCTCCAACAGAATCTTGTAACAAGATCATGCAGGACCACTGTAAGCACTTAAAGGATCACACAACAGCTTAGAAGTTCTTACAGGATCTTGCACAAAGATAAGTTCGCGCAGAAGATCTTGGTACAAGATTCTGCAGGATCTTGCAAGCCTCGGCAGGATCCTAGGAGGATCCTATAGGATCTTGTACTACAGAATCTTGTAAGTTCTGTTTTTCCTGTTTAAAATTAAAGTATCTTGCAAGAACTTAAAGGGTCTTAAAGAATCTTACAAGTTTCTGTATGGTAGTTTTAACTCATCCACGTGTTATGTAATAGTTATTGGTGAGTCACGATAGTTATTAAAGTCACGGTTACCGAGTATTATACCACGGCTGTGGTGATTGGCGAGAGTGGCCAATCATCGCAGCCGTGGTATAATACTCGGTAACCGTGACTCTCTCACCAACAACTAAGTTATACCTCAGTTGGGGCGTCAAGCTAACTTATATTTAATTAAAACGTTTTTGTGTCATTTATTTTGTATTTGTGAAAATTGTTTCAAGAAATACGGTTACCAGTATACTGATATGAATGAAGGTCATTCCATTTTAGTTTGTGGAGGGGGATGGGTGGGAGTTAGACAGACGTGTCTTTTGGCTGGTAAGCTCAAGTTGTCGGAGAAAATGTTGGGAGTGAATAAACTTCGATACATGAGGCAGCAGGGGTGGAAGGATTCTATGCGGGACATTCCGGCAAGGTAAGTAATTCTTTTTGTACGTTTGTAGTTGACAATAGTTTCAAAAAATACAGTAATAGGTGTATCGGTGTGAATGAAGGCCATTCCATTTTAGTTTGTGAAGGGGGAGGTGGGGGCTAGACGAGTGAATAAACTTAGATATCGGCCAAACATGTGGGTTTGCAGGGATAGAATTTCATTCGGGATGATCCGGCAAGTTAAGTAATTCCTTTTGTTCGTTTGTATTGCATTTCGTTTTTGGACGCTGTATTTGGTCGTTGGTGTGTGCGTTCTTGGTCACGTGATCCGGAAGTGTAAAAAATGTGGGTTATCGACAAAAGTTTGGGGTAACTAGACAACCCACACTTTTTGTGATGATGCACACTTCTGGTCACGGTTAACAGGATTTTACCTACTGTAATTTAGCATGGAGTTAAGTTAACATGACATCACAGCCATGGCATAATAATAAATAAACCAAGACACTAGCTGTACAGTCTTTTTTTTTTTACTTTAGTGCTTTCAGTATCAAGTATTTCTGAGAATCGCTAAAAATGTAACATTATAGTTGTGGTTTATGTGCAATGCTTCATTTTCTAATTTTTTCCCGTATTTTGTTGAGTACTTATTGAACTTCTAATTTCGTTTTCTAGGGTAAACCAGGTAAACAACATGTTAAATTTCGATTAACTCCTACTCTCCTTGGAAACTGCCTCAGCTTCACTCCGAGTAAGATACTTTTATATTTTGGTCGATCCTACATGAAGGTTATTGAGGGTCGTGTGTCACTGAGTGTATGAAATATGATGTTGGCACATTCTTCTGCTAAATAATTGTGTAGTCCATTACTCTTATTCTTCCTTGTAGAATATTAAATATCGATACCAATTTTCTAATAGTAATAAATAGCTCTTTAGAATTTGTTTTATAAGGAATTTATAAAAAAAAACAAACATGTATTAGTTCACTGTCAAATGCAATTTTGTCGGGTGTCATGATCCACAGCTTGTGCAATGTCGGTTGACTGTTATGGTGTAACGCAGATTCTTTCTAAGCTCCTGTAGGGCATTGATCGCATTTGTGGTATGTTACTTGCACATCCGCTATGAGAAGAGCAAAGAACACGTAATTTAAAACATTTTGCTGTTTTAAATTAAGTGTTCTTTGCTTTTCTCATAATGGATGTGCAAGTAACGTACCACAAATGTGATCAATGCATTTTTACTGTTCTGTGCATGGCTAATTCCTAAACTACTACGAGGCTGTTTCTGGAGACAGAAAATCCACAAGGTCATAGGAACATACTGAGTTTAATTTTCGAAAGAAACGTAGTCTTTCTTGGTCACAAGTACAAGATAAAACAATCATA
>JAHWFP010057934.1:0-18194 GCA_023313725.1 Lithobius niger
TACCAGTTTTGGTTTTGGGTGGATATCACAACTTTCATAGGACTGTGAACGTACATAAGGTTACACCGTCTGTTTAGGATGCTTCAATCTCACTTTTGCACACACTGACTAACAATCGCTGATTTCGTTCGCTTCGCTCACTCAATCAGCGCATCCCCTTCAGTTGTTTTGTTTATCCCTGCAACTTCCACTTAATTTTTCAAATTTCGTTCACATTTAGTCATTCAGAAACCCCCGAAGGTTGCTGTTACTAAAACAGCAGAACGCGAAGCATTTTTTTGGGGGGGTTATTAACCAAAAAAAACCTTTAGCTCGTGTATGCTCGTATTGTTGCGTAACCATTATCTAACGTGCATCCTTTTATGCTTACGCAATCCACGGCAATATTAATGGTTCTTTATTTTGTCCTTCGTTACAGTTTAGTTTTTAGTTCGCCCAGGCTTTTACAATAAATAAATCTAAGGACCAGTCTTGATTGTTCAAGCCATTCTTGCTTAAAATCTTTGGTAGCAACTTGGAAAAGAAACGAAATTTAAATTCGCCGGTGGCAAATTTCAAAACCCTCTCACGCATTTGTCCTGACCCCTACAATCCCCAAACCAACAAAAGGACCATCGTCAGATCACCAAGCATCCGTGTGCAAAAATTCAGGTACGCAATTTTGCGCTAGCCATGAGCAAAAAGTCTATGGGATTTAACATGGGAAAAATCTTATTAACCAGTCATCTAGCTAGCTAGACAGCTAGCTAGCCAGCTAGACAGTAACATAAAAGCAACGTTATTGACACATATTTTTCTCTATGATTGGTGGACACTCATCCTTTAAATTTTAGTTTTTCTTAATCTCTGACCCTTCCCATTACATTTTGCACAATTAGAAACATTTCTGTCGCATTGGGATTTATCCTCAACATGCCAAAATATGCTTTCAGTTGCTTACAGTTAACAGACACATGTCTGCTAGTGAGCCGCCTTTTTATCATTAACAATCAATTTTTAACAATCGGATGTCTACAATAGGATGATCTACTGTTACTTGGCGGCGACACACTAGCGTGTGTCTAGATTTCTCTCACGTTCATAAAAACAATATGGAAGCAAATCACTGTAATTTTGTACACGGGATTACAATGTTCGAGCATATAAATGATAGCTGGAACAGATTCTTCTCCCAACATAATTATCATAGAATGCATGATATTTTCGTGAGTAATTCCCCCAAATCCCCTCCCCCCCCATTTACACAAATTAATAATTTGTCGGAACGACAGTAAAACAAGCAAAATATCCTATTGCATTAAGCTATTTTATAACCACCATCAGATTTCGAACGCGCAGCGGAAATAAATTTTCCTACGCGCAGAGAGCCTACCTATCTAGCACTTAGTTCGCGCTACCGCACTCATTGCAGCTAATAGCTTCAATTTAATAAATTTACGAAATAAAATTCACAATTCCCACCGGATGATTGCCGGACATTTAAGATTAATGTTCTACACTATTTAAACTAGTTTAAGTATAGTTTAAGTACTATATAAACTAGTACGGTAAACTAATTAGACTAAAAATTAAAATCCCCCCCCCCCAATCCCACTAATTTCTCAGAACTTGAAATTATTTACTCACATTCTAGTTTAAGCTTGCAAACATGTTATTCTTGAAAAGGAAACGGTGCCACATAAATAAGTAGTAGGCTATATAGGAGTCCAGTTTCATTAACTTAGTTCGGACTACCTAGCCCAATTAAAACTATTACACAAATAAATAAAACATCAGGTCATGGCATGGATTCTCTTTCATGAATGCGAAAAAAGGCATTTGGGGACATTCATTTTCTTAAATTAAGAAAGTAACAAATAAAGGTCCCAGACAAATGCTGTGTTAGTTATTTTAGAGTCATTGTTTAAGAGACGTCATATTCAAATGGAAGTTGGACGAACTGCATATAGCTATACTATTACTATTTAAATGTACATCCATAAGGATATGAATTATAAAATTCAAACAAAAATTATAATAACCAATATTGCATTTCACATCCATAAGGATATGGATCATGAAACGTAAAATAATTGCAAGTACATTTAATTTAAAAGACCAGTTCGTACAAATTCCTTCTTCCAATGCTTAAAAATGATTACCACCACGTTGTTAATAAAACATATCAATAAATAGAAATTGATTTTATACCATTTCATGTAAAAGTAACTTACCTAAAAGGCCTAGAATTCATGGAGGCTATACCAGTAAATGTGAAAATAAGCATTTTACTGCAAAGTAACTTGTTTTGCTTTTGAGAACCATTGATTTAAAATAAAACATTTGAAAAAAAAAACGGTATATGTCGAAAACGGCATAACTCTTTGCTCAAAGGGCAATAATGTATTTTCAAATGCATATATCGCATTAGATTTTTTTTCGCATAATATAGCGCTACAATTTAAATGAGCTCATGGAAGATGTTCAAAAGGAAATGTTTTGCATAAACGAATTTGGTATTATCATTTCCACTTCCAGTTAATTAAAAGTAATATTTCATAACCATTATATGAATGAAATTTAAAAAAAAATTTAAACATGAAAATCAAGATATATTATTTAAAATTAATAAGAAATTTTCTTACCATATTGTTCATCATGGCAGACCGGGCACTAGTTCCTACAAGGGCCGAGGCACTGGCACTGTTGGATGCCACTGCCTGATGCTCCCACATTGACTGCATTCGGGGCGACCGGATCCTGGAAGTGGGCAATGCGGATGAGGTCCGGTAGTGGCGGCAATTCCTCTAACAAACAATCGGGGAAGAGTTCGGCCAGGTCCTCTGGCAGATCGTCGATCGGCGGGGCAGGTTCCTGCTGACGGGCGGCATCTTGGAATTGGGCTAAAGCCCTATGCAAATTCTGTTGCATGAAGAATGTATTTTTGGCATTGACCGCCAGCCAGAAATATGCAGAAAATCGTTCGTTTTCTTGAGGGAATGGAGGGAACGTAACGTACCGGCAGTGGAGACACTCCCGGGCCGTTAAAGGGCTGCACTGTAGAAAATGGGAACTTAAGCGCAATTGTTGAGCCCTTGCAGATTCTTCAGGCGGAGCACCGTCCAAGATATTTTCCCCAGGATTTTCGATGATCAATTCCATGACGTAGTCCATTGCGTCCTCATCAGGCAACATCGGAGCAAAGGGGATCTCCTCGACGGTCCGATGCGGACACTCAGCAAAAAGCGCTGGTGTTCGCTCGCAGTATTGATAGTGGTCAATACAGACCGATAGCATTAGAATGTTGATGGACAGCATTCGAAGTAACTCCTTCATATAGCATGGCATGTTGAACACCGCACTCCTCTCCTCTTCAGGGGTCATCTTTCTTTTCTTCTGAGGAGGATCCATAGCGAGCGTCGAAAATTTGGGGAAGCAAACGAAGGCACAAGTGGTTGGATTGAAGTACACAACTTCGTGTGTGGGTAAAACCAGCGATTTTTTTTTTAGTCCCAAATGTGACCCTAGCGACCTAGCTCACCCCTCTGCTCCTGTAGTAAACATAAGCTATTGTTTACTTGGCCTCGACCAGGCTACATTTTGAGGTCAGATCAAGCCGGCATGGCCCAAAGCTGTGCCCACAACCCTTTCAACCCGCCGACCACTTTCGTTTATTACCCACCCCTTCCCTCAGCTAAGTGAGTCAACGTGCTCAATTGCACTCATCAGCAAGTGAAAGGGATGGTCAAAGTAGATCAAGACGGCTCACCCTTGACCATGACAACAGCTTGCTACCCAACCTAGAAGCTAAAAACAGCATATTCACTCCATAGTGGGAAAATACAGAATTATTCTTTTCAAACAAAAAAGAGAATTCAAAAAACGTTATTTTGTGAAATAAATTATTTATTTTATATGCATAATGTAACTAGCAAATACAAAAATGAATAAATAATTGTGATATGTATTATGTAACTTGGAAAGATATGTAAACATAGCATAACTCATGTATAACAGTCCAAAATTCATGTATTTCAGAAATTGTGCAACATGCTACGAATTTCGTAAAAAGTGTCAGGATAGCATGATTGGAGAAAAACAGGCAGAATCATTGAACAGGGATCATCCCAACATGATCCAGGATTATGAATTAAAAGATAAGTGATTGTTAGCCTTGTGGTAAAAAACAAAAGTGACACCCCACCCCTCCTTGCCACGATACACACAAAATTAATTACCATTAATACGACCTATTAAAATATCGAATTGTCATAAATTAATGGGGCAATGTAAATAGCTTGCTAATTCAAAATAAAAGAAAATATTTGCTGTTACTAATAGTAAGGCACACTAACGTTGAAAGTCACGTAAAATAATTCACCATGTTAATTCAAATAAATATAGACAATAACAACCTAAAACTTGTTGTTCAGAACTGTTACGTATGTCTATTTTTGGAAGTACAAATGTTGTAGCCCGGAAATAGATACAGGGTGAGGTACACTTTGGGACTCGGAACATCAAACGTAGTTCAAGTCAGTGGAAACACAGAGTAGAGGTACCTCACACTTTAAGTTTTCATGGAACAGATTACACACGTACACAAAGGTTGTAAAGAACTAATGCATGCTGGAAATCATTTTTCCACGGTGGGCAACAACCGCATGTGATGGTTTTCGTTGCAAGTGCAGACTAACGGTGGGGATATCCAGTTGAAGTCTAAACTAGACCCGGATTAGCTTAGCCCTGGATCTAACTAACCCTCGACCTGGGAGTTAGTGGACTGGAGAAAAAAGTTGGCGATATCCATGTTGGACTAAGTTGGGGGTTTGTTAGCTCTTTACTCCTTAGACCTCGACCTTCAGGCTAAATTAGCCCTCGGTTTATTTGGGGATTTCACCGTCGTGCTAAGTTAAGGTTTTGTTAGTCTTCACTCTGATTGGTTGATTTCTTCCTCTGACGTCACAAGCACGCCTGATCAGTCAAATCCATATACAATTGCTCCGAACTGAATGAACTGTTTTGCAAGGCAGGAATATTCAGGCTGGGCCGATACCGATCTCTATCGGCAGGTAAAACCCTTATAAATCAGTAATAAAACAAATCGAAGATATTTTCACTTATCTTCGACCAAATTTGACATTTGAATACACCATTTTGAAGGTTTTTTCGCCAGCTTTCCAATGGTCCAAACTGCAAGCAGCATTCTCTTACTGTTAAGAAGTTACAAGGCAAAATGTTAAAATGTTAATGGGGTTTTGTGTTTTTAAATGATTTTAGGTATGTAATCTTATTTTAAACCAATATTTAAAAAAAATAATTATATTTATTTAGGCCAATGCTCTGTTTATGCAATGATTTCAAAAGTAATTTTTTTTATGAAGCCATACTTCAGTATTACAGTTTTCGATCAGTTGGGAACTTGGATCAGTTATTGGGGATTTGGTATTCGTAACAAAGTTGATCGTCCTAGCTTTACTAATAAGTTTAATGTGGTAACAAGGGAAAAAATGTGACTTCAGTAGAACTACAGTACTAGATGTAAAAACTAAAAAAAACGTTAACTTATGTAGAAACACCCACTTATGTCTGGTTAAATATAAATCTGGTTATATATATATGTCTGGTTAGATTTATATAAGTCTGGTTATATCTGGTATAATATAAATTTTTTTCTTTATTAGGGACTCTTTATCAATTTATTTTATTTATTTGAAATAACTGCAATGCCCCAAGGAGCAATTAAGCCGTTAAAAAGAAAAAGAAAAAAGATCGGTGTCGGCAGATTTTTTTCTTCAAAATCGTTATCGGGTCGGATCGGTAGAAAGTGGTATCGGCCCAACCTTAACGAATATTGATTTCTGAGTGTGTGGATGCAGTAAAGTAATCTGACGCGTTTCTTATCAGCCTTACAGTCTTTACCTTTAATTAAAACACAATTCGACACTTAGATCGTGATAATTTATCGAATAAATAAAGAAAAAAAAGTGAACGAGTGTTAAAAATCTTGGGCCGCAATCAAGAGAAAATAAAAACGAAAACATGGTCAAAAACACAATAAATCTATATCATGCAGTTCAAGAAGTAATTTGGTACTAGTTCTGTAACGCCCTTAATGTTTGAGGTTATAAGAAAGTGTGAGAGAACCCCCTTCGTAAGAAATTACTTTGCGAAAAAATTCATCTTGTTAGCAAAACTATCAGTGCACTTCAAAGCTGACTTCAAATACCCCCCCCCCCCCAATCCCCCACAACATCACCCAGATCCAGTACTTCAAGTTTCCAACCAGATTTACTAAAGTCATTATGTGTATCATACCCTGCAACCAGCCTGGATGCCCAGCCACCTATATAGGGTAACGACAACGAGATTTACATCGCCTTGGTACACAATAAAATATCAAACTTTAAATAAAAGATTTAAAAAAAAAACAGACAACTCGCTGGTTTGTCATTTCCTAAAAATCAAAACAAGATATGAAGACAAGTATTCCCCAAACTAAAATCTATCTATATATTTCGCAGACTTAAATTGTGAGCAGATTTGATGGAGGCATTGTTAGGGAGGATTAAACAAACGAAGCTTCAACAATCAGCAAGAGGGGGAGCGGGCTCACTCTTGCCACGGTAGCAATGAAGAAGGGCGAGTGGCCGACAACGAGAACGGATATGCACTCCAACAATTAGAAAAACACTATTACTTCAATAATGCTGACTATTAGAGTTGAATCAGCGGGAATCAGCTAGACAGGCGTATGTTACGCCCGGGGACAACTAGTTTATTTAAAATACTAAACACAAAAACAAGAGTTAACTTTGAAACCTTGCATCCATTTAAACTAACCACCAGTTCACAACCACCTCATTCCGAGAGCCAATCATTTTCAAGATAACATTAATACAAGGCAGCTAAAATCACAATCTTTCCACTTATGAGAATGGAGGGACCGGTTCTTAAAAGCTCACTTCAGCTGCCCACTACTCATTCAATGTGAAATCTTAGGATTGGTCTTTGGCGACAGCTGCACTTTCTGCTGAAATGTGCTGGCTTTATTAATTTTTAAACTTTACATTTATAGTGTGCTCACCCTACATCCTTTTGACGAACAGGGTTCCAATTTTTACATTTTCGAGTTAGTGTGCAGAATTTGTGCTTTATAGAACTGCACGCTATAGATTTAGTTGTCTGTGTGTTGATCACATTTTAAACTTTTTTTTCCACTTCACAACGGTCCCGATCTCAGGGACAAAACGTTGTGACTTTGCCTCACGTGCACTTAATGGCTTTGTTTACCCAATTACTACTGAAAGTGCTGAAAACACTTTTGATGATGAAGAATACGAAAGCTTTTTTTTTATTATGCCGTTTGTTCTTTAATCACATTTCTGGTTTTTATTGTGCAGTGTTGTATGCAAGTTCAGGAGTAACAGCCATATTTCTGTCCGTTTGGTGTTGCAGATGACTAACCAAATTCAGAGTTTGAGTACTCTTTCATAATGTCATGTCGTGGTCTGATAATATGCCGGCCTGGAACTAGATCTATATTCATTTGTATTATAAAAACAATATCTTGTACATCATCAACAATCACCCAGAACCAATACTGGTATAAGAGAAGCCGCTTTCCAAGATATGTCGACCTTTGAAGGTAGTGATATCATTTACCCAGGTAAAGGCCGCCAAAGATAATCCAATTAGCTAAGTTAATCGCACCGACTGATGGTTCGAAAGTTAAATGAAAACTAGAAGATTGCTACGGCGAGTATAATTTGGTGCGATTAACTTGGCGAATAGGATTAACCGTGGCAGCCTTTCCCTAATTGAATGATATCGCTACCCATTTTGGAAACTTGGCCGTTTCTCTTATTGTAATGTTCTTTTCCGGTGACCATTTGACCAGAGAGAACATTATTATCAGGATAGCTAGTTGCATTCAATCAGTACTCTAAACATATATATATGACACTGCAAAGGGAAGGCATAAATGATAAACAATATATCGTTAAACTGGGCCTTTAATCGACACTTTCCTTTACATAATATTGACCACACTGGTCTATTAAATCAACACGAGAGATTAATGAACGATCGACGTGATTACAATTAATCAACGTGAGGCGTAGCGATTGGCATTACGATAACTACTTATTGTTGGAATAAAAGTTAAATTAGCTGGCGTTGGAATACTTAAAGTGCGCTGGTAATAATTATAATCATAATCACTGTATTATTAATAATAGCCGAAGCTATGCAAGAAATACTTAGCTCTATAAGAACTTGACTGTGGCTAACGAGCGGTGTATTAGCCTAACGCTGCACTCGACGTTCCGTCGCTCGGACGGCTCTAACTCCCGTGTCTGTACTCTGGATCGGCACTCAGGTATGTCTATGCTGCAGAAGCCCGAATGAATCTTACTTTCCTGGGTCGCATTTTATACGCGATTGTTATCGCGGCCACATCAATCACTGTCTAAGCTGATTGATTGGATTTACGGAGAATTTTAAAGACTTGACAGTCCGGGCCCTTTTAACACGTTGTAAGGATTCTTCCTTAGTGTGACAATCTCGTTTCAAATGTCCGCGGGCCCAACAACGGTAACAAGACTTATTTTGCAAGGTATTTGTGTTTACCACGCTAACTTTAGCCTCATTAAGTTTAGGTTTAGCATTCTGGAGTTTATTTATTCCCTTCTCTAATGATGTTATTTTGTCCAGCATTGTGCCGAAAGCAAGATTATTAGTTTCAACATTGTAAATTTGTTTAGTTCCCGTTTTAACTGAGTTAGGGTCGTCTTTTTCCCCTTGAAGTCCTGCTAAAACTGCCCGTTTAAAGATACGTGAGTTATGCGTATCCCTAAACGTGGTATGTATTTGAGATGTAACATGACCTTCGATTTCTCGTGGCATAGCATGCAGAAATACTGAACGCATTCTGTCGTCCTTAGCTAATTGTTTAAATTCCTGCTGGGATGGAGAATCCTTGGGTTTAATTCGCCAAAGCTGTCAAGCCATTTTCTCTAGCCTGGCAGCGAAATCTTCGATAGTTTCTCCCTTTTTGAGTTTGGTTGTATAGAATAAATTTGGTGTGATGATTTTACCTCCGCAACCGAATCTATCAATCAAATTTTCCTTAAAATTTTCCCAATTTTGTGAAGTAGCGAGCTTCGAATTCATGGCCAAATAAATAGCAACTGGGCCTGTACACTTACTACATGCTACCGAAACTAGTTCTGGGTCTTCTAATGAAGGATCTAATGTGCGCAAATTTTCGACCATTAACGCGAAAGCAAAAATGTCTAAAGTGTCGTCTCCTGCAAAAGGTAATTTAGCTTTCTTGGCTGCACGTAATTCTTCCCAAAGTCTAGTTCTATGACGTGAATCCCTGTTTTGATTCGCGGTTGTGATGGTTCTTAATACTTCTAAATGATTGTCATTTACTGTTTTTGCATTTTCGCTAGAAGACTGCAAGCACACTGCTAAAGTATGGTCTAAAGTTTTCTGAAGATGAGTATCTTCCATCACGCTAAATTGTTGTCCATTAAGTGATTTGGGGTTATTGTTAATGGGGTTTGATTTCCCTATGTAGCCTGTGAATTTATTACGACGTTTGGAGTAATAGGTATATGGGTTAGATTTGGATTTTGCGTATTTACTGGCAAAAGAATGTTAAGCGGTATCTGAGCATTACGTTGCATTTGTAAAGTAGGCATTTGTGGAGTCAGATTTGGTGGCACAAAATTATGCTGTGGGTTAACTAAATTTAATGGCACGGTTTGATAGGTGGCACCATTTGATTTGGAAGTACCATTTGGTTTAAATGGGCTTGCTCGTTTGGTGGTGCTGGGGTATGTAATGAAATTTGTGGAAATAAAGGAACCTGAGTACTAATCGGTACTTCAGAATTTAAGGGTGATCGATCATCGTGAGAATTTCTAGAATGGGTGCGATTCTTATCATTTTGATCTAAACGTTTATGGGAACGAATTCGCTTAGGTGTTGGCAATTTTAATGCTGTATCGATCTCGTCGATGTTATGAGAATGGATTGACTCATCATCTCATTCGTCAGGGGTAGTATTAGTATTATCCAAATTTGGGGTACTAACAGAATTATTTGTGAATTCCACAAAATTTTGTCAATTTTAGGGTCGTTTTATGGGTCTGCCTCTTGAAGAGACTTGAACTGTGCCTCTGGGCACGATTACTTCTAGTTCTAGGCATTATTTAATTATATTTATATTCTATGTTGAACTAGATTTTAACCCTTATTGTAGCACAACACTCAAATTTGCGAGCACAAAAAAAAATCTCAACTTTTTCCAAAATTTAATGAATTTTTTGTTTAAATGGAAAATTACTACATATATATTTTTTTTTTCCAAAAATTTAACACCTGAAGTCGGCAATAATTTGGCAAGGGTTATATTAAACTCAACCACAAAATTTTCCGCACAAAATCAACGCTATAGTGATCAATAAACCAAATGCAATCCACTGCTTTTTAGGAGTATATGGTGCCTGATTGACAAAATTCACTACAAAATATATATATTGGTCCTTTAAATACAAGTACCCTTTAAATGCACATAAATTTCAACATTGAGAACAAATTTCAGCAATTACAACTGAAAACCAGTCTGTTATTACCGCACAATAATTAATCAAGGTTTAGCAAGGGTAACAATACTATTTTTCTTTCCAACGAGGCTGACAATCGCTAATCCGCGTGAATGTAGGCTACCAAATGTTCGCACTTAAAAAAAAAAGGTTTACTAACAATGAACAATTGCTACCAACTGATCAAGCACAACTAAATCTTTAAAAAATCTTTCCGGGGATTTAAGAGTGATGAATTCCACTTATGCACACCATTGTAATGTTCTTTTCCGGTGACCATTTGACCAGAGAGAGCATTATTATCAGGATAGCTAGTTGCATTCAATCAGTACTCTAAACATATATATATATATGACACTGAAAAGGTAGGCATAAATGATAAACAATATATCGTTAAACTGGGCCTTTAATCGACATTCTCCTTTACATACTATTGACCACACTGGTCTATTAAATCAACACGAGAGATTAATGAACGATCAACGTGATTACAATTAATCGACGTGAGGCATAGCGATTGGCATTACGATAACTACTTATTGTTGGAATAATTATCCTGATTATTAAGTTAAATTAGCTGGCGTTGGATTACTTAAAGTGTGCTTGTAATAATTATAATCATAGTCATAATCACTGTATTACTAATAATAGCCGAAGCTATGCAAGAAATACTTAGCGCTATAAGAACTTGACTGTGGCAACCGAGTGGTGTATTAGCCTAATGCTGCACTCGGTGTTCCGTCGCTCGGACGGCTCTAACTCCCGTGTCCGTACTCTGGATTGGCCCTCAGGAATGTCGACTGGCGTGCATGATTTTAACAATACTGGAACGCTGAAAAAGCCCGAATGAATCTTACATTTCTGGGTCGTGTTTTATACGCGATTGTTATCGCGGCCACATCAATCACTGTCTAAGCTGATTGATTGGATTTACGGAGAATTTTAAAGACTTGACAGTCCGGGCCCTTTTCTTAATTAGGGGACCGCTGTACCTGTCAATCAAAGTATTGTCTCGTTCTGGTAGTACATTAGTGAGTTTTTATTATAACTCCATTAAGTGTCCCTATCTTAATCGACCTGTCGTGCGGATATCCGTTTAACAATGATTGATTGTTATTGTTGGAACTGAACGATCATTAGCGCTGATCTTAATTTAATTCTCTTCGTAAAAGCTATTAGGAGTTCTCTGAATCAATTAATATCTACGCTGATAAGATGGTGTAATGCAATGCCAATCCTTATCTCTTACAATAAGTAATTATGGTGGTTTGTTTACTCGGAACGCAACTTTTCGGTCGTATTTGGAAAAGGTGAAGCTCCTATCTTATCTGATCAACTGGAGCCTATTTAATCTCTACTACGGAATAATATTGAGTTCCTCTATTAATAATTATATGACATATGTGTACTTTTATGCATAATTAATTAGATGTATTGTTTCTGTAATAAAGACCAATTAGGCCTAATTAAAACCCTTACATTATACCAGTTTTGGTCGTGGGTGGATATTACAGCTATCATAGGAATGTGAACGTATAAAAGATCACACGCCTTATCTTCATTTTTACCTTTTTTTTCATGCAGAAATTTTTTGTCTATAAAGTTTCATGTTTGACGTTGCCCAATCAGGAACAAAATAGTCTCTAGTTTTGAAACGCTTTTGTCAATGTACCACACCACGGCTGCGCTTTCAAAACAGTGTTTTTACTTTCCAATCGTTGTAAAACCTCACTAGCCCTCAACCTAAACCATGGTCTGGTTCAGACTAAATTTATGTCCTAACCCCCAAGTTAAAATGATGTTAAAGCTCAGGAATAACGCTAATACTAGATGGATATCACAGCTTTTTACAGCTCGGGGCTAATTGCTCAGTGCTAAGTTAGGCCTCGACCTTCAGGCTAAATATTGCTTAGCCCTCAACTTATTTCGTAATGGATATTACCAGTTTTCCTTATTACCGAGTTTAGCTAAAAGGTTAATGTTAACCCTCAACTGGATATCCCCACCTTAATAGCCTGCCGAATTGTTGACAGCATCTGGCCAACTCCTATTGTCATAATTTGTTGGGCAACTCGAATCTGTAGTTACACAGTCACATGTTGACATCGTTTGGAAGTCGGGCGATCAAAAATTTCGTCACCTTAAACGACTCCCGGTGCTCCACACCACAAAGTGGTAAACCATCACTTCTGACATATATTCAAATTAACGGATGCAGACAGAACCATACCTCTGCATATTCTAAATTAAAGCGCAGTAAACACCCAGGTACTGCAACAATGATTATCAAAGCAGGTTTATTATGAACACTGCAGATCAAATTTATTAACTGGCAGCATTTAAAAAAAGTGAAAAAAAAACATAGAAACGCTGCATAGAAATCATTTGATTATTTCTAATTGTCAAGCACAATTATGTGTTTTCTGAAATTACTAGAATTTCAGCATTCTGGGTACACCTATGCTTCGCTGCTTACGTTCAGGAGGGCTGATGTTACAGCATAGGTTGCGAACAGCTTCTTTGCCATGCAAAAGCATTTAAAGGCAAGCAGCCTTACAGACATGTCAATATACAAACATTCACTTTAGTGACGAATACGAGTCACTAGAGCCTCGAAAACACATTAGGCTCAGGGATTGTGAAAATCGCATCCTGCAGTATAACACATTTATTGTGAGGAAACACAATAATTTCTAAAAATATTGTATTTGTTGGCGGAAACTTGATCGGTAGTTTCGACCTGAGCACGATAGTCAAAATGGGTTGACACACATATACAAGAACAAGATTTCTTAAAAGCTATGATAAGCTATGATTTCTTAAAAGCTATGACGGCTTTCTGTATTGGTCAGTTTGAACTGTCACGTGGTAGTCAAAATGGGTGATACAAATACAAATAAAACGAAAAAAATACTTTACACAACACGCCAAACAAGCAGCACATATAATGAGTTGCATTACTCGTTATGCTGGTACGAAAACTAAACTTAAGAGTCAAATTCAGAAACTGGCAATTATACTGCTAAAGCACGTAGTATGTGAAATTATAATCAGCATTAAATATGCAATGGGCATACAGTCAGATTTTTTCATTGGGAATAACAGTAAATGACACTTGAATGAAGGGTTAAGCGAATGTGACTTAAGGGGAAAGAAAACGATAATTTTAAAAGGTAAAATTAGTTTTTACTAACCTAAATACTTACTTCAGAAATTATGCTTAAAATCATCATTTTACGCTATCACTGCTCATTTATCAACTAAAAAACTCCTTTTTTTAGCTTGTATCCAAACTTTCTCTCCTCTCCCGCCAGGGGGGCTGCTACTCCTAACTAGGTGGCCGCCATCTTGTTTGTTCCCCTTATCACATTTTGAACTCTCCTTTCAGTGAATGCGGGGAGGCGGGCGGGTTCTTACTGAAGTAAGTATTTAGGTTAGTAAAAACTAATTTTACCTTTTAAAATTATTGTTTCTTACTACCTGCAAATACTTACTTCAGTAATTATGCTGAATTTGTCATTCAGGTGGTGGGGAAAAACCTCACTGAACCCGGGAGAGCTTGCCTACTACTGTTTTAACATGGAATAAGTCAACTTACCACTTCTACACAGTTGGTATCGTCTCCTCTTCCAGTTACTTCACTGGCGTGCTCAGTTGACTGGGTGTCCCTAGTCTACACTCGAGGTGACTCCCTCAGTCTGAGTTAGCACTATAGTTCATTCACCAGTGTGTGCCTCCGTCCGGGTGTCCCTAGTGTACACTAAGGGTGACCCCATCCGGTAGTGTTTGATGAAGGTGGTACTGCTATTCCATGAGCACACTGTGACCACCTCATCCAAAGGTGTGCCACAACCATACGCCCATGATGCGGCTAATGCCCGTAGCTCATGTGCTCTAACTATAGCGGGGAGATCCTAGTGATCCTGTCCGTTCAAGTATGCTCTTTTAATCACGGCACAGATCTATTTCCCCAACTTGAAGGGTAACACTCCCTTATCCATAATTTCACCACTGTTTGAGTCCACATCAAAAAACAGTGGAGTTGGCTTGTTATGAACTTGCAGTCCTCCTTTATTTTCTGTTTTGGATAGGTAGAACCGCATAGCTCTAATCGGACACTGTAAACATTCTTGGTTTCGTGTTTGTCCACACTCGTTTAGAGCCTTAATTCGAACAGGCTTTGATGTCATTCCCGGTTTGCAATTTTTTGCTCTGAAATGGGCCGAAAACGTCAAAAATACCTCCGACCAGTCTTTGGCAAAACGAATATGACCCTCATCCCTGGTGAAGGCTGCCAACTCACTTTGGCGTGCTGCCGAGGTTAAAGCGACTAGGAACACTGTCTTCTGGGATAGAGATAGAATGGACGCATTTCTAGTTGGCTCATGTGGGGCGCCCATTAGACTTTGCAGCACTAAAGGCAGATTCCATGTGGGGAACAATTTCGTTTGTCTTGGTCTCCCATTTTCAAAGGCTGTCATCTGTTTGGAAACCACCACATTGGAAAACAGTCTTTGGATCCCCAACGCATGTCAACACCGAGTTAATGGCCGAACGATAGCTCTTGATAGCACTTAGGGACAAACCTTTGACAAAATGCTCTTCAAAGAAAGCTGTCAGCATTCGTGGGTCCGGGTTGCATGGGTCGCAGTCTGACTTTACACACCACTCGAACCACTTTTTCCATTTGGCATTGTAGTTACGTTGCGAGGACTCCCTCAAACACTTCGTAATCCTGGATGCCACTTCCTCCTTAAATCCCTCCCTCACCAAATTCTTCCTTAGAGGTTCCACCCTTGAAGATTCAGCATGGAAGAGTTTTGGTGCAGGGTCCTCCCCTGATGCTGGGATAAGAAGTTCTCTGTGATTGGCAAGGGATTGGATCCGTTTTCAGCTCCATCAACTCTGGGAACCATGGAGGCGCTGGCCACCAGGGGGCTACTAGGATGAATTTCCCTTTGGCTACTCTCAACTTGTTGATCACTTTCAACAGAAGTTTGAACGGCGGGAAAAGGCGTATTCAGACCTTCCCAGCTGATTGACAGCGTGTCCGTTGCCCAGGCCCTCGCACCCGGGAACGGGGACACAAAACATGGGAGCTGAGTGTTGTAGTGGGTTGCAAACAGATCCACCGACGGGGTTCTCCACTGACGAAACAGGGCTTCACAAACCTGAGGGTCCAACATCCATTCCGTAGACGGCACCTGTGAACCCCGGGACAACTCGTCCGCCCACACGTTGAGACTTCCTGCTATGTGGCGAGGAACCGGCGAGATTTCGTACCGCATGCAGATCTCGAACAGGATGGAGGCTTCCTCCATAAGAGATTTCGAATGTGTGCCTCCACCTTTCTTCACATACGCAACAGCCGTGGCATTGTCGCACATGATGCCCCCTACCTGACCCCTCAGCCTTAGCTTCCAGGCAAGGAGGGCTCTCCAAACTGCTCTGAGGTCCAGCCATTGACATGCAGGATCTTCTCCTCTTCGCTCCAAATGCCTGATGCAGTTTCCCCGGCAAGGTGAGCACCCCAACCTGACAGGGCGGCATCTGAAAATAGGAGCAACCCCGGAACGGGCTCGTGAATGGGCACTCCAACTTGAAGGTTTCGCTTCGCCGTCCACCACGACAAGCTCTGCCTCAGGAGGTCTCGTAGCGGAAAGATGTCCAACCAACTGTTCCGTGGCTGCCACGCTGTCTTCCGAAACCAGTGAATCGGTTTCACCCGACAGTGGCCTAAGGGTACAAGTCTGGCATTGGAGACCCAGAGTCCAATGAGCGATGCCAACTTCTTCGCCGTTACCGTGGTCCTTCTGACGAACGTCTTGCCCGACGTTCTCGTCTTGACGAACCTCTCCAGTGTTGGTTTTACCACCATTTTTACAGTGTTGAACTCTGCACCCAGGAACACAAAACAAGTGCTTGGAACTGGTCTGGACTTCTTGAGGTTTATACCAAGACCTAAATGTGAATTAAGGGAGCTGCCCATTTCCCACTGCTGGGTCAGAAGAAAACAGTCCTTGTTTCGAACCAGCCAAACGTCCAAATAAGCGTTTGCTTTGATGTAGGTGCAGGTATGCAAGCACAGGTTTCCGTATCCGGGTAAACACGTATGGAGCCGTCGCTAAGCCAAAGGGAAGAGATTTCCATTGGAACGATTTCCCCCCCCCCTCCCCCCCCCCCGCCACAAGGCGGAATAGATGTCGAATCGAAGGATTGAGGGGAACGTGCAGATACGCATCCTCGAGGTCGATAGAAATGATATACTCTTCGTGCTGGAGTGAGTCTCGAATTGATTCGATCGATTCCATCTGGAAATGTTCCTTTGCGAGGTCTTGATTGAGTTTCCGAAGATTGAAAATAACTCTGGATCCTCCTCCCGTTCGGAATCACCCTTGCTGGACTCCAAAAACCTGGACCGGGAGGTGCTCTTCTACTGCCCCCTTCACAACCAGCAAATTGACTTCCTTGATAAGTTCTGGGATTTCGGAACGTCCTGTCTGGCGTCCAGTCTATAGTTACAAGCCTGGTGACGAATGGCGGTGTGTATCCCTCCTCCAGAGTTCGGATGACGAAGGGGTCCAAGATGTCTGGCAATCCTTCCCCCCACCTGACGGTGAATGGGGGGGGGCGCCCTGACCATGGCCAGTTACTGACGTGGAGGTCTTTTACCTCTTCCCCGGAACGATCCTCGGCCACGCTGGTAACTCCCTGGTCTTTTCCCGCGTGACGAGGAGGGGGGACGGTCACGAAAGGGCGAACGATCCCTTGACTTGTCCACTGGCTTTTTGCTGCTACTCTTTCCTCCATATGGCTCATTCCAATGTCCGGATGCTGGGTGTTGGATCTTTGCATACGTAGGCTTGCTTCGAGAGCTTCCATGGTTCGTGCTGACCGAAGTTTGGGCAGGTCGAACCTTTTCTTTGAGTTCTGGGGCCAATACAAGTAACTGTCCATTAAGCAAGTCTCCAGAACCCTGAACTGGCAAAAGTCTTACTTGCCCACTACATCTGTCGGGACCCCAGTTGCAGATTCGAGGAGGGCGTCTCGACGCCGAAAGGCATTGTTCATGAGTAGATGGCATTGCCAATTTAAACTATCTTTGTGGAATGAAGACGCTCGCTTAAGAAGATGCATACATTCTTGAATTTTTTTATTTTCCCTGAGCTCCGGGGTGACCAATGCCATCGCCTTCAAAGCTGCAGTTGATGACGAGTAAATAAGCTCTGCTTGAGAGCTTGCTCTCATGCTGGCTCTCAACATGACATCGTCCTCTTCAAATTGTTGAGTAGGAGTTTTAATGAATGAGGGGTTCTTGAGAACCGAATCCAACTCGATACTACACAGTTCAGTTACATATTCGGCTTCCTTGTAGGTCCCGAAACCCCTTCTTATTCGGGGCGCCTTTTCCGACCGATTTAAAACACATATGTGTATGCATAGTATTTGCAGGTAGTAAGAAACATATGTGTCTTCTTCGGGTCATGTGGTGGCAGAGGCTTAGAACATGACAGGTGTGCAACAGACCCAATGTTTTGAACCATAACCCCCTGCACAAGCCGCTAAACAGTGCCCTGGTTCCAAGGCAAACACGGGGGG